>CM021737.1:2152869-2442115 GCA_011075105.1 Heteronetta atricapilla
AAGAAAAGAAAAGAAAAGAAAAGAAAAGAAAAGAAAAGAAAAGAAAAAAGAACTGGTGTTTTCCTTCAGAACAAACAATATTCTATGAAAATATTTTCCACAAACTTGAATCCCAGTTAACTAAAGATGATCTTAAAAAAAAGTCTTCAAAGAACTCTTGTTTAGGCCTTAGAACTGCAAGTGATGCAGTGTTAGGAAGTATCTTTTTTTATTCTGTATTTTGATATCCTGAGCAAAGATCATTGTTAGTGAGTGAAAATGCCCAGACTATTCAATAGACTTGAAATCAAACACTGAAAGACTTCATTATGCTAGAGGGAGTTGTTGCCTGAAAATTAAGATATGTTAATTCAAGTGCCAAGCAAAATACATTGATGTATTGTAGTGCAGAGCTGGACAAAGAAAGGAAGGCCTACCACTTTTATGCATTACTAAACTCATTTCACCTGTAAGGAAAAGAATATTGCTTTCATTCATCTCACTTAGTTGCCAGTAAGACTGAAGAGTAATTCAAGTTAAATGGCATTAGCTGTACAGATGACAGGACTGTAGCAGAGGATGGGAGGATGGCAAGAAAGGATGACACAGTAGTGATAAATGTAATTTCATTAGAAAAGATCAAAATCATTCTGTACATAACAGAATGTAGTGTGGGAGCTGTAGATTCTGCTGCTCCTTAAGTCTACGATGGCCTTCATAATGTCTGGGTTTTAAACTATAGTTGATTTTTTGTTGTATTGACTCTTGACATCTGCTGGCATAAGCTGAGAGAAAAGGAGTTAATATAGTTGTAATTAAATGATGAGACAATTCATAGGTGGAGAAATTGTTTACATATTTCAGCAATATGGGCCTGATTCAAAATCACATTGAAGTCAATGCAAAAATTTCTAAGTCACTTCCATTAGTTTTGGAGTAAGCTTCTATACCAAGACACGTAGAAGCAATGTAGATTTTTAACTATAATTTTTTGTGAAGCACCACTGTATTTTTGGATTTTCAGGTTTTAAGAGTTTTTTTTTTTAACCTTTCTTAAGTAATATATTATTTTTTTCACTTAAGGACTCGGTGTAGGACAATTTAATCATATAAATAGCTATCTTGAATCTAATGAGATGTTCCACGTGCTTAAAACATTTCTGTAAATTGCTGTCATAATGACTTAAAGCAAAAAGTCAGATACCACCATAAATTACAAGAAATAAATTTAGATGATCATTGCACTTGGTACAATTCTGAAAGTTCAAGGACACGAAAACATCTGATCTTATCAATATTTTCTGCTGAAGCTGAAATTTCTTGCTTTGATGGATCTCAGCTTCATGTGTTTTAAGGAGCTGCAAGAAAGCCAAGACACACTCTATTTCTTATAATCTAAAAGAATTTTTGTTTCACATCCTATTTACATAGGTCTCTGAAGTAAAACAACAACAACAACAACAGAACAACAACAACAACATATTATATAGTCTTATTTTCCTACAAAGGCACAACTGGTTCCATTTATTAGGAAACTACAAGAAGCAGAATTGACTGACACACTGGATTTGCTCATCATTGCCAAATAAACAGTCATGGGAAGGAAAAAAGCAGAAAATAATCCTTTAAGGAAATCATGAACACAGAAAAATATGTCTGAAATTTGAAGGCTTTTTTACTTCTTCTTTGTTTTGAAACAATCTCTTAGAAGTACAATTCAATTTTTTTTTTTGTTTAGAATCAGCTTTTTCAAATGAGTAAATATGAGACAAATGTATGAATGCAAATCAAAGGATGAGGGATTTAGTCTCTACCGAGTCAACAGGCTTGAAATGAATCAAACTGGCACATTAATCCTAATGTATGCACCTGTTTCACACAGAAACAAGTATTTATCTTAAAATGTTTACTTACCTCCAAGTCCAATGTGTTTTTTTCTTCCAGTCACCAGTGAAGAAAAAAACCACAGCCTGCCTGACATGGATTTACATTGTGTTAATCTCACATATTTTTATGTTTCACATTGCAAATTTGGCTTGTGTAATTGTGAATCTCAGGTAAAATCTTCCTTTTATTTATTTATTTATTGTCTGCCCAGTATACATCCAGAAAACAACACCTCATTGGCTTCATTTTCCGAGATTTCGAGCATCCCAGAACCTTATTGAAGCAACATATATTAGCCAGGCCAGAAAAGTAACAAGACAGATGCTTAACCTGAGCCAGCTAAGTTTACCTTTAGGCACAATTTTTCCTTGTGCAATAGATTACTGGGGAATGTCCTGCTCCGTGGATGCCCCTTCTGTGGTATCCGATACCATCATTCTTTCTTTTATAGGAAAGCTCATATCAATGTGTCTCAGAATTTGATTTTGATAGTAGGGATCATTTAACTTTGTAAATGTATTTTTTTATTCCAAAGCAACGCTAATTCTTGGGGCAAAGGCATCCAAAGTTCAGCAAAATAAATATGAAAAGGATTATTTCCTTCAAGGCACCAAAAATGGAGCTCTGATGTTTAGATTCCCAATATCTAAGATACCAAAAAGTATTCTTTAACTATGATCTGCTATATTTTGCATTTTGTTACAAAACATTTAATTGCTTGGTCTGGCTCTACAATCAGTGACAATAAGACAAATAAGCACTGATTTTGGTTAAAACGTTTTGCAGTTCTTCCTATACAATTAATCAAATTACAAGATAAGTAGCTCAACTTCATGGTGGAGCTGATGATATTATTTCAAATCACAGAATTTCTAGGTTGGAAGAGACCTCAAGATCATTGAGTCCAACCTCTAACCTAACACTAACAGTCCCACTAAACCATATCCCTAAGCTCTACATCTAAACGTCTTTTAAAGACCTCCAGGGATGGTGACTCCACCACCTCCCTGGGCAGCACATTCCAATGTCTAACAACCCTTTCAGTAAAGAAGTTCTTCCTAACATCTAACCTAAAACTCCCCTGGTGCAACTTAAGCCCATTCCCCCTTGTCCTGTCACCAGGCACGTGGGAGAACAGACCAACCCCCACCTCACTACAGCCTCCTAAATGGCAAATGACTACAGCCTCCTTAATAGCAAATGACTTTGCTATTAAAGTTTACTTTACTATTTGCAAAAAAAGTGAAGTAATTTAAATATAAACAACTAAAATAAAATCTATAGAGCAGAAAAGGAAAGAGGGAATAGGAGAAACAGAGAGATGAACAGGAGGGAGAGCCAAAACTAAGGCAAAGTGCATTACTGTTGGATTCTGCCAAAAAGCAGAAAGTCAGTTTCCATCCAAAGTTCCATTTTCCTATTATTCAGAGCTGTGGCTGCAGTTGCTCCTTGCTAACCCAGCATGGCAGCTGTGGAAACTCCACTTTAAAACTTGGTATTTCACATGTTCATTTGGCATTTAAGCTCCACGTGGTTCCTCTTGAGTGGATTAATACATATACCAAGCAGTTTTCTCTGGAACAGTAGAAGCCCCATAAAGGCCAATCTGTATCTTCCAAAGCATCATTAGAGCAGAATTAAAAACTGCAAGTTAAAGCTGATATCGTTAGCCAAACCAAAATGCCATTTACAGCTCTCTTTGTTCACCAATAGAACATACAATGCGTGTTAGTATATGCCAGAGGGTTCCTGAGTCTAGGAAAGTCTGTGGTAAATTACCCCCTGGTAGAAACTTCATTGCCAGAAATACCAAGAGAAAAAAAAAGTCCAAAACCTGAAAAGGCAATGGCATGACTTTAAAAATGTCTTTAGATTATATATGCAAACATGTAATTTCTGTTCACACCTTTGTTTCCCAAGTGCATCCTTAACAGCATCAACACATCTGAAGAAACCAAATTAAGTCTGAAGAAGATTTTCATATTCCAGATATTAGGTGCCACAATTTGATCAGCCTCTCAAATTTACAGAATTCAGAACTTTCAGTGGTAATGGTAATTCTGTATTTCAAAGCGCCATTCTGTAGCCTACTGTTTGTTTACCATCGTAGTGATGTCAGTCTTGGCTTGTAGTTCATTGCCAGCTAAGCTGACTGACTTCTGATGTTCTCTCTTAAAGTATCTGTGTTGCTGCGTCCTTCTGGGAGACTGGTTTTTAGACTGCTAATTGCATGTCTATTATCACACAGTTCTTGCATGGATTATTGTATAGATATCTAACTTCTGTTAAAGCCTACTGAATCTTTTATACTGGAAAAGTCATTGTCACTGGGAGAAAGTACTTAGACAATGCTTGTTAATTCAAAAATGAAAGTCTCTGATTAACACAGCAGGAGTGTGTTGTTTTTAATATTCTGCAGTCTGAAACCCAGTTTTCACTAATAGAGATTCCAGTGCTGATTAACTCACAAAAAGGCCTCTGTTGCTTTGCTAAACAGGACCTGGGCAGTCAGCCTGCAACTGTCATCCAGCTGAACTTGCTAGACATTGGCAAAAGATAGAGCAAGCTAGAGAAAGTTTCTCAAGCCCATGCAAGAGTAATTTCCTTTCCATCTGCCATTGTGGAACATAGCTTGATTTTCCCTGCCAACTTATCTTGTCAATGCCTGGAAGAATTCTGCCTTCATAGTATCATTTGGCCTGTGGTTCTTCTGAGTCCATCAGCAGCATGCTTTTCAGGAGCTTTTCATCCAGCCACTTCCTCTAGAAGTGCCACCACGATACAATTTTAGTGCTGCTAGTTGTTCAAAAAAAAACCAGCTAGTGGTAGTTATGTAAGGTGGTTGGCTGCGATGCTCGTTTGAGTTATAAAATTCATAGGTTTGTAGGACACCTAGTCAAGACACCAATGTGACTTCTTCAGCAGTATGTCTAGTTTCTTTTTCCATGTTTGCTTTGCCTCTCTCACATGCCTCTGCACTCCAAACCCATGAAGTCATCATGCCAGCTGTTCAGTCACTTCCCTAAGTCTGGAAAGGTTAACACTATAGGGGAGCAAGATCAACTCAGGAGTAGGTGACCTACTCTGAACCAAAGAGGAACTTCAGCTTTACATTGCAGTAAGTGATACCTGAACTGTTTTGATTGACAGAAAAAGCCAAAACCACCAAAATTTTATTTTTGTGCAATCCTTTTTCTACTTTCTCATGATAAGGATAGGGAGAAGTAAAATATGTATTTTAAATACAGTCAGGTGAAAATTGAATGGAGAAGTGTTTCTTTTTATAACTGCATCAGCAGATAAACACCAAAGAATCAACTGTTTTATTAGCCAAAGACCATCTTTATACAGGAGCAAATGGCCATGAATGCATTTAGGATTACAATAAAAGAAGATTTATAATCTTCAGATGTGAGAATAGCTTTCTAATAAAGTTTTGTAATAAAGCTAAGGTATTAAGCTTGATTGGTTTGTGATCATGGCTAAATACAACAGCTGAGACTTATATTTTAAGAGGGTCCATTCCAGAACAGAATCCTGTATTGTCGTATCTATATGATGGAGTCATCAACGAAGCAAAATTTCTAAGCAAAAGTTATACAGGAAAACACATATGAAAACTATTTTCTTGACTATGGGATGTTCTCCTTTGCAAACTCAAATATGCAGGTGCTTATGCAAAACAAGCCATATATTGCTGTTCACATTTAACTATCTACTCTGGCTACAGAAATCAAGCCTAATTTTAGGCCTTCGTGGCACCGTGCATTTTCTATCTCACACACAATGGCCAACAAGACCTCTTAATCCTTGTTCAAAAATATCACCAAACCATCTTGCAGCAAACGAAAGATACCAATGCTGTGCACCCTAAGGTATGGCTTCTGTGCTTCTGCAACACAGCTGCAGCAGCCTTTGAGTTTAACACATGTAGGATGCGTTTGGGGGAGGAAGAGCTGCGGTTCCCCCTCTAAATATGCTCTTACTCTAACTAGAAATATAAACTGCTACAGGAAGATTCAGCTTGAAGCTTGCATAAGCTCAGAGAGGCACGTTATTACTAACACTGCTTTATTGTTAGGATTATTTATTGCTTTGATAAAATGGTCACTTCATTTTATTCCAGCACCTTTTTCATTATGCTCTTCATTGCTATTTATTTTCAGCTACGCACCTCTTTGGACAAGTATTTAGAAAAAATATAGGACATTTATCATGTTACTGCACTCACAGACAGATATGCCTCCTTTGATTAACTCTCATTTTTCTGGTGGACAGCATTTGTTTAAGTAACAAGCAATACTTTCTTTTGTTTTGTCCTCTTTGTGTGCCATTGTGGCAATTGTTGCTTCCTGTGTTCACTTACTGTAGTGCCTGGCTCATCATGGGTCTTGGAATCAAGGTCATGAACTGTCTAATGGTAGTAAGAACAACAGAAATAATAACACTTCACAACTTTTTGTTAGGAACGTGAAGGATTTTGCACAATTCATTGTACTCTGTCCCTACAGTAAGGTAAGACAGTAAGTTGGGTGGGTTTTAATCACTTATATTTACTGGACTCTGTAGCTAAAGCATTTGGAAATCCAGTCAATTTCTTAAGCTATATTAGCTTAATGAAGCATATATAGGTCCCCATAGTCTTTGCACTTATATGGCGATTCTGTGATTAATACTAATTAATGACACATCAGTGCACATTGGAAGTGAATAATGAAAATTATCATCCAACCCTGATGATGAATATACCAAAGCAACATTCAAGCAAGGCATCAGAGAAGGAAAAGCTAGATAAACATGCCTCAGTTTTCTGCTACTGTATGTTGAAATCAAATCATATTAGTTTTTATATTGTAGGAGGCTCCAAACAGATTTGATTGATTGATTCTGCTTTCCCAGCTTGCTGGTTCTTCTCTCTCTCTCTCAAAATTGCTTCCACAAGGATGTAAGAATGGAAGCTAGCGGTGAGAAAAGGTACTGTAAAGATAGGAAATGTAGACAGTGGCAGGACAGAAAAGGATATTCTAGGTCTGATCACAGAATAGAGGTTTAAATCATTAGAATCTTCAACATTTCACTCTTATTTTTCTTTTCTCAACCTAGTGGTAAAGGAGTGGGACAGAAGATTTGATAATATTTCACAGAATCACAAGGAACTGATTGGGGGTGCAGAATATGCCATAAAGCATAACAGTATTTTAGGAACTGGAGCTCCTGTTCCCATGCCTTCTCTTCAGGTAATTTGCTGTGACAGTTCTTGTGCTATTGATTTGAATTGTGTCCATATAAAAATAATGTATACTGTAATGACGCTTTGCATTTCTGTCAAACTTTTCAGCCAAGGACCTCAAAGCCTCATTCAAAATTATCACATTTCCAGCAGATGTGTTTTACCCAGCTTTCAAGGGATCAGGGAGCCCACTTTACACATCCTGTCCTTTGCTACAAGTGTCTGTCTTCATGGTAGTGGAAAGATAGGAGAGTGTTTGTCAGATGCTTTGCTGTCCCGCAAACAGCCTTGGTTATGGATGTGATAGTTCAGGGTACGAGACCATTAGAGGATGTGTGTGCCTGACCTTGGTACCAGTAAATGGATTTACCTTCCTTCTCAAGTGGAAGAAGCCTGTATTTTGTGGCACAGCAACCTATGCATTTACTTCCTGTTGAATTGGCAGTAATGGAGAACGATGCTCTACCCTTCTGTTTCCTTTTGTGTGTTCCTGTGTCTCTGAGAAGTGCAATGTGTTTTGTAAAGATGGGAGAGATGAGTCCTGACCTCAGTGAAAGAGACTGACTTCTTATATATCTGCATGTGATGGGGAGAGTGGGCTGAAAATGGGAGGGAATACACACATTCTGACTGCATGGCCCTGAGGGCAATAGAGTAGGAAGGAGCTTTTGCAAACAATGGTAAAAATATTTAGTTGGATAAACAGTCCCGAACCTGGGCATCTCTGTGATGCTTTTTATAACAGAGTTGCACAATAGCTGTACATAACAAAAAAGTAGAAAAGCCATTTGGGAAAAACCACAGAGACTTTGAAGTCAGTAACAAAACCGTCCTTAACTTGAATAGTCCAGGATTTCACTTTGAAAAGATGGCAGAATTATTGCATAAAAGGAAAGGGTAGATTTGGGAAAAGAAAAATTCCTTACCCTAAAACTTCACAGACTGAAAAATAGTTTCCAGTGAGAAACATCTGAAATGCTATTCCATGAACTGATTAAAATTTCTTGGACAAAGCAATTGTGAATATAGTGCTATGTGCTGGATTAAATAATAGGCCTTTTTCATCTTTTCGCTTTTACTACATTGCTATAATAAAAGACACAAAAATCATTTTTTTCCAGTGATTTAAGTAATTATTTCACTTTATGAAGCTAGAAATATGCCAATTCACTTGGTCAAGTCCCTTTAAGGTGACATTCTAATAAAGTGTGTTCAATTATTCCTAGTTTGAAAACTTGAACTAGCCTTTTGCTACATTCAAATCATTTCACATATTTTTCACACAGTTTTTATCATTGTCATTTTGTATCGTAGTTGATAGAGGACCATAGTTTCTGGATTTAATTCTAGTTTTCTTGCTATACAACCACAAAACTTAAATATCATGCACAAGTTTGTTTTCCTTTAATGTGTTAGTAATATAATGATATAATGACTGAGACAGGAACCCTGCCTCCATGGAAGTAATTATTTTTTTATATAATGTAGATAGAGAATAATGCTATCTTCTGTTCTTGATGAATGGAAATTTAAAAACAAACCTTTCAAATAACTTAATTTTAAATCAAATAAGATTAAGCAACTCAGGTGTTTAAGAGAATATGCCTGGCAATGTGGCTTTACCTAAAAGAAAACTGAACAAACGGCATCTCTCTACTCTGAAGATGTTCACAGATCATAAGTGAAGTAGAAATGACCTCTAAGCTGAATGAAAGCTTTGCCACAGTCTTGGTAGGGTTTATGACATTGGTTATTCACTGCAAATACGGAAACCACTTCCAGGAGACACTAAGGGAAAGACAGAGACACCTTTTATGATGGTACTTGATAGGCTTAGGGAAGGGAATGAGTATTATGTATATATTTATTTTAAGTCTTTGTGAATGTGAGGCTAAGACGCGGTTACAAGTGTCATCTCTTCTGACACTCTGATTTAAAAAGACTGTAAACATGAGGAGTTAAGAGGGAAGGTTGGCAAATGACAGTGGTGAAATCCTGACCCCAGTAAAATCTGTTCAAAATACTGATTTGATGGGGCTAGGATTTTACCTTGAATAGAATGAAGAGATTTTCCTACATGCACATTTTGTCTGGCAATGCAAAACATCTAGTAGCAGAAATACAGATTAAAACATCCAAGTCTTTATTTGCTTTGTGCTGGTTCAAAGTACATGCTGCCATTCTACTCCAGCACAATTTCCCTTTCCTAGAGCCAAAGTGGTTTATTCTCACCTGTAAAGAACTAGTAGCAGTGCTACACTGTATTAAGTTGCTTGTTGTAGCAATACAGTAGACATTGTCCTAGCACAAAGAAAGTGATTAATTAAAATTTAATGAATTTATTGAATACCCTGGAACTTTTTTAAAGGAAGAAGTACTTGAAAGGAAATGGCTCTTATTCACAAGTTGAAGTTTTTCTCCTTAACTAAAGAAGAGCAATTAGGTAAGCTCAGTAAAAAAAAAAAAATATAAAAAAAAATCTCTTTATATTTTATGTAAGAGAGAAAAGCTAGTGAGAGGCTATAAAAGAAAGAGCTAGAAGTATAAATGCCAATAAAACCTACAAGGCAATTTACTATTGCGTGGCCTGATGTCTGCATAGTTAAGGTCCTTAGTTTTTATGCTCACTCAGGCTGAATGACATGCAGAGCTGAAGACTGTGCCTAAATCCTGATGGTTTCACTTGAACATATAGACAATCTAAAATCTAGCAGGTGCTGTCAGGAATAAGGATGGTCTACATTATTGTTGTTGAACATGGGTGTCTATTTGCAGATGTCAATGTTCCCTAGTGGACAACATACTCTTCTCTGAGACCAAAGGACTGGGAAGAGAGACCTCTACTCACACCTACAGTTGTTCTGGGATTGCACAACTACAGCAACATAATGTAAATTGAAGAACATATCACAGAGATTTTATTTTTAATCTATTGCAAAACCAGCCACATATGAAAAGCACTAAACTTATGGGAGAAAACTACAAATAGTCAAAAAGCCTTTTTAACTTTTCTTCGCCACAGGAAAATAAATCCTTCCTTCTGAGCTTCTGGGTTACTGTCATATTTAGCAGAGTTAAAGCCAATTTCTTATAACTATTTAGTTATTTTTTATACTACATCTCCTGAACACACCTGTCTTCTATCTGAAGATGAGGTTCACATGCCATGAAGCTACAAAGGCAAATATGGCCAGGTCTCACACTATGTCTTGTGTGTCTCAAGTTCAACGTAGAAAGTCCATTACTGAGTCTTCAAAAGTAATTTTGAAATGCAAATACACCGGCTAACAGATTCTTGTCTCAGAAAGATAGGCAATTTCCTCACCCCATGCTCATTTATTTTTCATAAAGAATGAAATATGGGGCAGAGCTTTATTTGTTGACAGTTATCAGTGGTAACTCAGACTCAACACTGACCTAAATTCATTCCTGCTCAGAAGTGCTGAAGTAGAAAATAATGAAGACAGTGTTGTTTCTCAAATGCAAAACTTGAAATTGCTGGCATGCCTGCAGGTTTAAGGCTTCCGCTTTTACTCTTCAACTCCTCACAGTAAATCCTTATTGTAGAAAAGTTTACCTATTTGCTATGTAAACCTGTACTGAACTAGATAGTCCAATATAATAGTTTCTCTCTTTTTTTTTTTTATCCCAAACCCTTTTTTTATAAGAAAAAGATTCTTTACATTGTTTATGGAAGAGTGAGAATCCATAATTTTATTCCCAGTCATATATTTTTCTGGTTTTCATCTGCATGTGGAATTTAGTGCTGAAGCACAGCATTATCTGCAAAGAGCTGGGTGATGCTGATGCTGTCTTGTGCACTGCTGTTTGAAATTAATCATTTGGCCAAAGTAAATGCTTGGAACTTATATGTCTCAGACCTCTCCTGCTTTCTTTATAAAAGTGAATACTTTTAAATCAGAGAAGATTCTTTTTTATGGTGTTTGGTACCTTCCTAACGATGTATCATTTTAAGGAACATTTATTTGAGAAACAAATGAAGGACCTCATTAAAACAGGTGTTATCATGTGTCAGTGCTCCAAACAATCTTTAGCATCAGCAATAGCAGTCTTCATCAGTGACATTTTTATTTTACTGAAATAAATTACTGCGACTGATGGTAATTAAAGCTCTGTGTACAGCCTCAGCAGGAAATCCCACCTTTCAGCTGAGAGGTTCTGGGGTAGGATGCAGAAAACAACGTGGCAACCTCCCAGTACCCGTGGTGCCCTCAGGTAGGTTGGTAGGCAGCCAGTCGTCTCATGTACTGTCTCTGAATGCCGATCTACCTCAAATGTCTTTCTTTTGCTGTTTCTCTTCCTTCATTGCATTTAGTGTGGTTGGCCCATGACTGATTTTGCTCTGACATTAGGGATTTTTTTCCTATGCGGGGAGCTGTCTACCTGTCAAAGATTTCCGTTCGGTCCCCAGGGGTGAGAGAAGCAGAACAGCATGATTGGAGAAAATAAATTGCTCAGGAGCATTCCCCACTGTGCTGAATCCAATACAGAAATATAAATGAGAGCAAATAGCATAGACAAAGAGTGCCAGTATTGTGCTGCTTGGAACTTCTCTACACAGGACACGCAGAAGCTTGACTTCTCTGGCATCCTTAAAGGCCAGGGACAACCCATTTTGTGTAGTGGTGGTGTTGATTTAAGGTAAAATTACTGCAATGGTCTTTGGATATCATCTTGGAAACAAACAATAAATGGTGTGCTTTTCATTTTAACTTCCTGATGTATCTGAAAAAAATGCATGATTCTTTTTTTTTCCCTTTCAACATGGTGTTGGAGGATTTTGAAGGACTGCATATTGAATTAAAAATAAACACTCAACTCTATCTCTCTGGAAAGTGTAACTCCACCTACATTAAGGGCGGAACCTTATTTACACAACTTTTTGTTTCATGGCTACATTTGTATAGCTGATCCTACTGTGGTTCTCTGGAGGAAAAAGGAGAAACAGAGACTAAATTGTAGGGTATGTTAGTAAAGTACCTGTTGATGGCCCTTTTGGTAGTGTGCAAGTGCGAGATAAAGTTTGTGTTCCTTAAATGTTTGGTGTGGAGGAAGAGATGTTGTCCTGTTTCTGGACTAAATGTCTAGTGGTATTTTGCTTCACAGAACAAAAATTACATTTTCTCTATACGTTTAGTCTAAGAAATGAATGGCGAAGGTCTTTGATGAAAATGCACCACATTGAAGTGCATTTTCCTTTTGATCCACCAGCTATCCAGCCATATAGCTGAGCTGGAGATAGGTCTGAACAATACCTTTTCTTTTCCCCTCCATACTCATGGAAGTCATACATGGCTTATGTATGTCTCAGTGTGTCTATCGCCAATTATAGCCCATGCACATTTCATTTCCCATTAAACTGTTGGTGTCAGCTTCCATAAAAAGATGTTCTTACCTTAACAGATGCCTTGTGCTACTTCTCCCGTATACAGGAGCTACTCAAACATGCTGGGCCATGCTGAGGGCACATGCAGAGATCCACACTCCGAAGGAAACTCTGAAGAAAAGGAGTGGAGGTGAAGGTTAGGCATTCTGCTAACACTGCTTTATGCTATGCCTATGCTGCTATATTTAGCTGCTTTACTGTTAAGATAAATTTTAGTATGGTCACTTTTGGGAAATATAAAAGATCGCGGGTGTATTGGGTGGAATAGGCGGTTTCATATACTGTAGAATATCCTGTTAATAGAAGATGTCACTTTACTAATGTAATTTTGTATTATTCATACTTGCATATTGAATTTTCACTTTTCATACTGTAATTTGTATTTGATCTCATTATTATATTTTCCTAGACTGCTGTACCTCACTGGGGAGCTATTACATTGAGTATTTGGTATAGTTTTATTTTCTTGTTCCCTTGTTCCTGCTGTTTCCTTCAGAGGTGTTGTTAAACTGAGAATTTGATGTTCGATATTTTTAATCATTGGTATACCTCAGAGGGTTCATTAGATCTTGGTACTTCAGATTGTGTGTGTATATAGAGAGAGATTGACAGGTAACTATATATACATCCATATACGTTGTGTTTTATGTTTGTTTGTTTGGGGGGGTGCAGATAGTGAAGTCAGGCATGTAAAGAAAGAAAATTAAATATGTCATTGATAATTAGTGTTGAAATAAGAAGGAGCTTATATTCCAAGTTCCATGGAAAATGTGGCTAGTCATATGCTTAGCTAAGTATGGATTAAAGTATTTAAACACTCAGATCCTTATGCATGAGTGAACTACTTATCTACATGTAGAAAAAAAACAAAATGAAACACATCCTTTCCCTAGAAGTCTGAATTATTTCTTAACCTCGGTGGGTAGCCATTCCTGGCTGTTCTGTATATGCCAGTATGCACAGAACGTACTTGTTCAGTCTGAAGCCTGTACAGTAACACCTGTCTTGTATATCAGCTGTGTGCCTCATTCTTTTCTTGCTTTATTATTATTATTTTTCAATTTTTCCTTCCTCATCACTGCACTTGAGGGATCAAAAGTCAAGACCAACTTTTGCAGAAGGTTGCCTGGCCTTGTTAAACCATTCTTCATGGCTCTTTGAGCTGCCTGCTTGGGGAGCTGTTCATAGTTTTGTTTCCTCAGCAGGAAAACTTCCTGGAAATCTGGCATGACCCCGAGTTCTATTTCCATGTAAAAAAGCATCATTTTTAAACAGAAAAGAAAAATTAATTCCAAGGCAAATTATATATTATTTTTCACTGCAGGGCTTTTTTGTTATGATAGAAACGTCCCTTAAATGACACAGCTCCACTGTGAACAAAACAAGAAAGCTCTAAGCTTCTTACCTGAAAATAGACCATTTGTTTTAGACAAAAAAAGGTAGAAAATGGTCCAGAGTACATTGTAATCAACAGGCTCCAAAATCTCCATGTAAGGTGTTATTCCCATTGCATGGGTAAGAGGATGAGGGCATTGTGGTGCATTATGAACTTTCCCTGACGATCAAATGTGCCTGTTTTAGTCAGGGAGAAGTCGCCTGAAGATCACTGTCCTGCTGTCTGTATTCCAACTACAGGAAGAAAACGAGCAGATCAGCTCCCATCTGATTTTTGATCTATTGTTTAGTCCATCTATCTAGTGTTTAGTTGTGTGCTTGGAAGGAGTGCTTTCCAGCCTGCATGGTGCATTGATGGCGTGCTCAGTATAGAAATGAAATCATGCACATGGGAAAGGTAGTGTAACCCACACTGGTTACATTACAAAGGAGACACTTCTCCCCCATCAGCAAAAATACATTTCTTGTGCAAGAAATTCACCGGGACTCAAATTCAACCCTACGTTCATTCTGGGAATGTCAGTGTTAAAAGAGTCAGTTCTCTTCATTTCTGTCACAGAAGGAAACGTATTTTCATGTCCTTAGTAGGCATCTTCCGATACCATTGGTGTGAGCTTTCCTCTCCAGATTGCCTGAGGGCCTTTTGTAAGTGCTCTTCACTATTTCCAAGCAGGTCCACGTGTCCTCTGCTGCAGCACAGCACAAAGCTCAGGACAACAAAATCAGGAGCTGCGCGATGTTTGGAGGCAGCCTGAGATCAGAACAGGATGAGTGTTGCTCCCTGCATGGGAATGTTAGCTCTGCAGCACATCTGATATATGAGTGTTTGTCTCTTGGTAGTGCCAGATGGGTATAAATCTGGGCTCTCAAGATTTGGAGTGCTAAATTTGTCAAGATGGCATTCTGAGAATATTAGCTGCTAGCTGCTAAACTCTCCGTTCACCAGGAAGGCTGCTCTTGATGCTTCCTGATAAGCTATGTGAAATGTGTGTAATTTTTGCTTTTCATTTTTTTCAAAATTTCTTCCTACTGTTTATCTTGCCCAGATTTTATAACTACATTTGCTTTAAGCTATGTGAAATAACACGTAAGTAAACAACATAAAAATAAACTCCGTGATTTTTCACTAATTAAATGTCTTCAGATTTTCTCATTCCTGCTCAAGGTAGATTTCTGAATGTCTACAACCTCCTAAGAACAATCATATCAATGCATTCATTGTTAGTTCAGGTTCTTGAATATGAGATTTAGCTGTGAGCTTCCTGCAAAGTCAAGCAAATACTCCCCCCTGTGCTGCTTATGCGTGTACTGTATGCCAGGATGTACAGTGCTATCAATCGGTTTATTACCACTTGTTCTTTCCAAGCTTTTGATTGCAGCCATAAACCCCAAAAGGACTCATTAAGCTTTTTTCACTTTTATTTCCATGTGCTTGGAGCTAACTTAAAAAATAAAGGTTTTAACCTCGGTAAAACTTTCTTGAACACATTTTGAAAATCAGACCAGGTCCTAATTGAGCAGAAAGAATCTGTGGTCTTTCAAGAGGTGCTTGGGTCTGCACGCAACTTTCCATTAGCTGTAGGCTCTCAGAGTGAGGGAAAGATGCAGCATTCGACCAACGAGCCGGGATAGCTCTGTGATTAAAGCAGCACTAAAACTGGCCGGTTCTGAATGGAAGCTTATGATGTTAGGTGCAGCTAGGAAGAGAAATTAAACACAAAAATTAAAAGCTGTGATGCTCAGTCTGGAGATATTTTGTAACATTTAATAATTTCTGCAGTTCAGGACTTGCCTCATGTAACAGGGCTGTGCAGTCCTTTGAAAAATGACAGCATTTTTTTTTTTGTATAATAACTAAACACTGTTCTTTGGGCTGGGGAAAACAACTCAAGCTTCATACAAAATTATGTTCAGGAAAAATATTTGGCTATAAGAGTATGGTGTTGATTTCCCCTACATGAAAGCAGTCTGACTTCTGTAACAGCTTAAATAAATTACTTGTTAACATTTACAGCTGTTGACTTACTCACTCATCACATCACAGCAGATCAGTGTCAGCAGGAGTGAAAATTATGTTCAAGCAAGTGGATTTAACAAGACAGAAGAAATTAGTTCTGGAAAGTTTAAACATTTAATTACATGCTGTTTCCAGGAAATGAACCACTGTCCTCGGTGCAGGAGTCCAAGGAGTTTCTCTGGGCTCTGGGTGAGCACAGAGATCTGCCCGTACAGCGGTGCTCTTGCACTGAAGCTCTGGTTTGGGAAGCACCTGACCTTTGATGTAGATGCTCAGGCTGAAGAAGCGTGCAGACATCATCAGCTCCAGGAGACATTTAAATCCCCATCACTATGTTTTGACCCCTGCTAAAGAAGGGCTGAAACTTTGAATCTGGTTCCTTTTCTTAGAGTCTCTGCTTTGAACTTAAAATTGATGTTCAAGTGGAAGATTTTCCCCTTGTGATCTATGCAAATTGGTCAAAATTCTTGCCTATGTTATTGCTAATTTTTTACAGGGCCATTAAGATAACCCCTATTAATGTGACTTTTAGCTCAGACAGAATTCCCAAGTTATTTCTGCTTAAGCCAAGTTTGTACCCCTCCATCATAGACTGCAGTCTGTTGGCAGAGTAGGAAATTAAGAGAAAATATTCATACACATTTTTCTTCATTTTCCCATGAAAATGCAAGACCAAGTTTCTGTTGCTTTTCAGAACAGGCTGTGTGTTGTAGACAAAAGACTGAACATTTACAGACAGTTCTGTAAATAATTAAAAACATCTTTAAATCTGCTTTAAGAACTCTGTAAATAATCCCTGTCTTTCTAACAGCTGAGGCAGAACACACATCTAGGCTTCTGCACTCTGGAGAAATCCTGCCATTTTGAACTCCAGCCAAGATGCTGGAAATACCATCTTTGCTTCCCATTTGTTTGGATGAAAATAAGCTTTTAAGCTAAGGCTTCTACCAATACACCAATTTCTTGACTCTTGGAAAAGGTTCATAGTTATAGGCCTGACACTGGGATGTCAAGGTTTGGCAGGATGGCTCAGTGTGCTGGTGAGCACGGGCCAGCCACTAAACAAAGCACTGTAATAGGGGTTTTATTGGCATGCTGCATTTTAATCAGTATCAAAATCCTAGGATCTTATCAGAATAACTGAATATCCGTTGATAATGCCAATACAGTACATTGGTAATCTCAAATATGCTCAAATCTCGGACCGCTCAGACTATTGATCTTAATGGGATACAAAAGGGAAAAAGAGTATTCTCTATTGCTGATTCAATATTGTTGCTTTTTTTTGAATCGTCTTCTATTAACACTGTTCCAAATATAACAGGTGTTTCTACTGTATTTAACTAGAAACAGTTTGCAGGCTGCTCTATTAAAAATAGAAAAAAGCAAACATGGCTTGAATTTTGCCGATGCAAATTAAAAACATGTTAAGAAAAACTCTGATGTTGGTAATGGCCTAATATAACAAGGTTATAAATAAATTGCTCACTGTTCTCATGTATTTTTAGTAAACAGATCTGGGAATAGCACAACAAATCCCCAATGCCCAATTAAAGTCTCTTAACTAATTTAACAAATGCATTGTAAATGGTTAGCTGGAGATACTTTAAATAAACATACATTTCACAGAGGAACTTTAATAGCCAAACAAATGGAAAATCAGTTAAATGCTTTAGCTTTCTCAATTGTCCTTAATAAATTAGTCATAAGAAAAACAAATACAATTAACTAGCACAACCATCATACTTTTTTTTTTTTTTTTTTTTTTTTTTTTGTAATTCAGATGACAGCAGTTTGTGGTATCTGTCTTTTAAGAATGTCTTCACTGAAGCAATTTATAAGGAGTTCAAAGCCTCGCCCGAATTCTTTTTTCCTACTTGGAGTTACAATTATTTTGATGGGCTTTGCTTGTTTTCCTTTCAACTTCACTCCAACTGAATGGTGAAAAAACTCAATTCACTTCAAAATCCGAGGCTGCTAACTTAGTGGTGAATTAACTCTGGGTCTGATTTAAGGAAAAGGCACAGATCTCTCCCATTCTCCCTTGGTAAAACCTTGCCAGCCAGCCAACGATGAAATGAAACATCTGGCTTTCCAGTGAAGATTGCTCTGGCGTTTTGCCTGCACAAATTTTGTCCTTGTGGAATCGCTCTAAAGAGTGCAAACTGTGCTTCAATTAAAGAAGACTGAAGGGCACATACAGCAGCTGAGCAGCATGTGTGCTGGGACTGGGTTTGATGGGCCTGTATCAGGCAGGAAGATCAAGTGCAAAAACAGACAGCTGTGGAAAATTTACTTGAGAGCAAATATTTAACAAATTTGGAGTTAGCAAACACATCAGTCTAATGTGCCTTGTTTTTTTTTTTTTGTTTGTTTGTTTGTTTTCTGGAGCACTTCAGACTCAGTAAAATCATGGATGGTCACTGAGTCTTTCCCTCTTCTTTCCTTCTGACTTGTATAAAAAATACTTTTAGAAATAGCCTGATCAGTCCCATGCCTTCCTTTTACATTTAAAAAAAAAAAAAAAAAAAAAAAACACAACCAAACAATCAAACAAACTGTAGAATGAGCAAAAAAAGATCTATGAAAATGGTGCTGAAGGCTGTAGAAAATATGATACTGAACACAAGAGCTTATTGGTGAAGTGAAAAGAATGGAAAATGACTTGATTATGCTCAAAGACAGAATGCACTGGACAATTTTACAATCTAAGCCACGAGAATTAGACTTTATAGTCAGAAAGAAATAATCCTCAAAACCTGAAAATGGAGATTTGACAAAAATGTATCGACAAAAGTGAATGCGTTTGAGAATAGCTATATCCAAAAAAATTAGATTGTGGTATTTTTTGCAGTCCTTTTAGGCACTGCTTGACTGAAAGAGCATCACTGATCACAGTCAAGTCTGTGAGGCACTACTTACACACTGAAGTGAGATATCACAGCCCAAACCTTCAGATTTATCCAATTATTCAACATACCTGATTTTCAAATACTTGCACGCTAATATTACAATAAAAAACCACTAAGCATGTTATTCAGTTGGTGAAGTAAATGTCACTGTGTCCTATGTCCTAAAATTATTATTATTATTATTATTAATGTAGCTTGTGCCTGTGCAGAGATGCTGAAGGCATTTCTTACTAACTTGGATTGCTTCATTGCTAACTTGGATTTCTTGCTCAGCTGCTGAAGGATTCTCTTGGAAGAAACTGCAGCTGCAGCAACAGCAGCAAAATTTCATTTATTTTCACTACTGCTTTGGGCAAGATAGCGAGAGCAAGAAAGAGACCAGCTAGAAAGCTGAGCAGATAAGCTGCCAATAGGTTGCTGTTCTTAATCTAAAATAGCTCTCGTGTTGCTGTATGAACCTGCAGTCAGATTTCCGAGGGGAGCCCTGCACCACTGGCAGCACTGCACAGTCCCTCCCGCAGCAAGTGCTCTCCTGGCACGCTCTACAAACAGCAGCTTTATCTGTTTGCAGAGCATTTGTGAAACGTGGCTTGATGACTGCTAAATACAAATAGCTCTTTGGCAGTATGTATATTGCTGTTGGGAACCTCTTTTGCAAATCCTATGAGCATCAGCTGCTCAGAGCTTGCTGCTAGCATCTGATGGGTGGCCAATACAGCCAAGTACGACCGCTGTGCTGGAGCACCTGAAGCTGCTGGATGCAGTTTGCCCTCTGCCTGCCCTCCTCCTCACAGCAACTCATAGCTTTTCTGCTGGCAGACACTCAGATGAAGTAGCTACATGCCCTAGAATACAGCAATATCTTTAAATATTTTGTTTCAAAGCTATGTAGGAAGTAAGCTTTTGTTCATGTGTATTTACTCTCAAAATAGCTTTGTGAGTAAATACATCTTTTCCTTCTTTTTTTCTTTGTTGTCATGTATAATTCACTTCTGTGTGAATTAAAATAATAAAGCAACTCTGAAACCTAATTCACATGCAGCAGAAAACATAAAGATCACCACAAGCATATGTAAACAGAAGCACAGGGAATCTGCAATTAATGTGGCTATATGTGCCAGCCTTGCAGCTATGAAATGTAGTTAATAATGCCTGCTCCAAGGAGGGTAATGCTTTATAGTGGAGAGTACCATATCTTTGTTCCCTTCCCCAAATGAAACATATCTCATCTGTGTATGCTTTTCTCCTTTGGTTAGTATTTGCACTTCTTAGACTTTTTCCTAAGATGACAAACCAGTACATCGCAAAATTCATGACATCTTTGACAAGCTTAAGAGAATAGAAATGTATTTGTGGGCCCAGAACTGTTTCTTGTGCTCTTCCTTGTGACCCAGTGAAGGCCTGGCAGCAATGTTTGCTGAAAAACAGTGGAGCTAATGCTCCCAAATTAAGATACCCTTATTTCCAGAGGTGCCTAAGCTGCAGCAGGTGGAGAGCAGAATGTATCGGATTTGCAGAAGCTTAAACTAGCTAAGGGTCTCTTGAACTGATTTTGCTGTCATTGCTGTGATGCTTCTGAAAGTCTCGCCTGCATTTTGAAAGAGAAGATTGTTTGAGGTAAAAGACATCAAGTTTAGTGTACTTTGTTTCCAGCAGATAACAGGGTCATTTTAAGCAAGAAAACCTAAGCAGAAGCCCTGCCTAACCCTATGACATAAGCAGGAATGGGAAATGTCTGGTACTGAGAGTTACCAAATCAGCTGAGACTGGCAGCTTTTACCAAATAAATTTAAAAGTGCACAGGTAGGATAAGTTTATGTCAGAAGGCTGCACCTACAGTGGCTAAATCAGAGCTAAAGAAAGGCATTTGAATATTCAATTTTGGAAAACAAACACAAGAATGCAACCCATGAAGTCATTTCTTCAGTGATGTCATGAAGTCGGTTTCCAACACGACCTGAGACAGTACCTCTAGGAACTGGTTTTACTCTCCGCTGTCCACTCCATATGCTTCCCTAGCTTAAACTGGTGAGTCTGTTGTTAATGTGCTTTATATTTCCATTAATGTTCAATTAGGACAGCCACTAGAAGTCAATATTGATAATAGGAAAATCTAACAAAACGTAATCAAATTCTTTCCATTAGATTAACAATTTGGACTTTTAATGGACACGTTATTAAAGCAAACTTATTAAGGGGCGTTTTACACATATTGAAACTGGACCCTCAGCTGGCAAGGAATGCTACTGTTCCCTTCTACTACACACTCCTTTTCTCTTGGTATTTTTCAGTGTCTTGGTCCTTCCATGTAATTAAAAGTAGTTCTGGGTAGGCATTTATACGCAGTCAGAGAAAAAAAGTCTTAATTCTTATGGTCAGAGCACCATGTTTCCTATTCTATATTTCCTTTTTTTTTTTTTTTTTCCACCTAACTTCTTTATTGAATTGAATTTATTGAAGTTGTGGGGCATGAATTCATGCATAGGCCTGCGAGCGGGTTAGGAGGAAGCAAAGCGAGTTTCCCCAGCCACTTTTATCGTGCCGTATGGCAAACGCCCTACAACAATTCTCTCTTCCTGGCCTGTCACCTTCCTAAGGCTGCCAGTGTGCGTATGGGTTTGTTCAGTTATCAAAGCGTTTTTGTAATACGGACCAGGCCCAAACGTGATAGAGTACACCTCAACACACCCTGAAAACCATGCCCCTGCAGGATATTTATCTGTGCAGTGCTAAGACCAGGCTGTTTTTTTCTGTGCCTCACAGGGAAAGGCTTAATAATGTTGGATGCCTGCTTAATTAGTTTGGGGAATTTCTCTGCATCTCCTCCACAGAAAATCCAGGGAGGAATGAAAGACTCACATCCACAGTCCTCTTGTGGCAAGAGCCTTTATGGTGTCTACTACATCTTTGTGTAGCAAAGGTTTGAATACTCCATGCTTTCAAAGTATTTCTTCTGGCACAGCATTTCATAACAATTAATAGGTTAGGGTGTGCTATTTGTTCCCCAGTTCTTCTGAGGGCCAAAGCAAAATGGAATGAATGAGTTAATTTAGGTTGAGCCTCGAGAACTGAGATTTTTATTAGGAATATGGCATTCATTCAGTTGTTTAAGTAGATACATTGTAGTGTTTTAGAGACTGCTTTTAACATTATGTGATGTTAGAAAATGCACTCTGGATATTGCAAGGAGGGGAGCAAAGTCTGCTACGTCCTGGAGAACTAGGAAATGTCTAGTGCTTCCAAAGAGGCTGCAATGTGTAGTTAAACAGTGTGCTTTAGCGGGGCCTAACGTAGGGCAGGTTAGTAACCACTACATGTTAAAAAGGAAAACTGTGACAGCAGAAGTCATGAAATAATTAAAACAACAATAACAACAAAACAAACACAAAACCAACCAAACAAAAATCAAGCAACAAACTGCAGTTTGTTTTTTCATTCTACCTTGTTTTTCATTATTATACTGAGTAATGGTACACTGAGATAATAGAGGTGTCGTATTTACCTCTTGTACATCCATCACTTTATATTTTATAATTTTATGTTTTTGTATTTTTAAAATATGAAATATGTTTTATATTTTTTAGGAGCAAAAAGTGGTTTAGAGCAGTATCTTTTCCCTATAGAGGAAATCAACTTTGACCCATCTGACTTGAAGAGAGCTCACTTCTGGTTGAACTGTTTTATGGAGGGAGGGAGAATTAGATTTTTTGGTAATCCATGAAAAGCATGACTGTCCTTGACTACTAAACCAACAGTTCATTTCTCATTTGAATTTGTGCTGGGATTTCATGTGCCTTTGGCTGGGAGAATGAGAGAAACCTCAATATTCTCTTTGTCTCTAAGTTACCCTTTGTGCATGTGACAGAAATAGATATACATTGGTTCAAAGAGCTCACAAGATTTTAAAAGTGGCCTTGTCTGTTGTAGTTTCAGAGCAGTAGGAGCACAGCACTTCATGCAGGCTTTATGCCTGCCATAACCTACAGAAGTGTTTCTATATGAGAATACTTGAATGCGGGGAAAAATACAGCACTTGTAAGGGGCAAACTGTGCCAACACATATCCTTGCATGGAAGTATTACTTGGAAAAAAAACAACACACATGCGCACACACACACAAAATAGAAGGGATATTAACTTGTCCAGTATTTCTGAATTACTACTAGTCATGCATATATATATACTTTCATTTGAGCCCTTTCTTGCAAAAGGGAGTAGTGAGCAGCTTTTACTCGGACTTACAGGAAAGCAAATAATTTTAATGTATTGTAAGTCTGTAAAACTAGAGAAATTCATCACTGGGATCCACACGATATTTCTCTGCACTTCTTCACCTGCTGCTGTAGTCAGCTACTCTTGCTCAAATTCACAGCCATTGATAGATACCTATTTCTCTCCCAGGCAGAATCCTAAATCTGAAATATATGTTTTGTTGGGAGTGGATATGCTTGGGAATCATGCCACACTTTTTAATTCATTGTCAAAGGCACATGCAAGTCATGATACGAGTAGATTCATGGTTAGTAGCAAGACAGGAGTAGAGGGGGAAGAAAAAAGACAAAGTTTCATGACAAGTAAGCTCAGCAATTCTTCCTGTTATGATATGGTTAGCTGAACGCTTTTTCCAAACTCAGTAGGACTCTCCCATGAAATGGGGGCCTGCACTTGCTACTTTGTAGGATGAAAATGGCAGTTTGTTATTTCAGTTCTCCTAAGAGCACATCCCTGCACAATAACGTTTCTTCGGTTTCTGTACTGCTTCACTCCCATCTGGGAGAAGGGAAGAGCAGAGGAGTAAGAACCTGAACAGACCTAATTTGCTTAGTGGTAAAAATAACAGATATCTGAGGCATGGCAGAGAACTAGAAGATTTTGGTGTTGTTTTAAAACTGCTGTTTTAAAAACAGTAGGCTTTGACTTTTGTCCATTTTAAACACACCTTCCCAATGCAATATGATATTGCCCTATTACTTAATCAATTAAGAGAGAAAATTATGTAAAAGTTGGTTTTGACCGTATTATCAAAGCTCCCAGATGTACGCAGCAGCAGATTCATTTTGCCTTTTGCTCTCTGCAGTGAGGAGGATATGAGTATGTGATATGATTCCAACTCTGTTTCTCTTCGCTAATTTTCAAATGCTGAAGCTTTTGTTTACATTGGTTATTTTGGAAGGTGCTATGGGAAATTTATGGTAATCAGCAAATGAAGGCTTTAGAGAAAGAAGGATAATTGACTAAAAATCACTGGAAATGAAAGAACAAAATCTCTGTGGTGCCATTGTATTGGTGAGGCAGAGCTGCCAGATTTTTTATGGCTGCAGGGTCAGGTACTGTGGAGGGGCTCAACTCTTCAGGCTTTGTCATCATTCAGAGGCAAAGGAAGATCATACATTAATGTTACCTGCACTAGCTTCTCTTCATCACCAGGCCTGAAGCTTTATTTCAGACAAGGTTTAAGGCTTCTGGCAGGATCTTCTTGGGATTAGAGAGCTGTGTTCGCTCAAGGCAGCCATCGCATCCCTGCTCCTGAGAGCACTCGTCTAGTCTGCACACATTAACTGTCTCACCTTCTTCTTTTTCCTTATCTATAGACTCCAGCTCCAAAGATACTTTTATTTCTACTTCATTTATCCCTTCTCATATTTATTTTATTTTATTTTACTTAATTTTACTTTATTTTATTTTATTTCCTTATTCTTACTTTGTTTTTATTCTCCCTGGTTGGTATGGCTCACAGTATTTTCTCCACATTCTCTCCTTTATTTAAGTTTTCAGCTTTTCTTTCTGAGACAGTTCTTGCCTGACTAGGATTCATCAATGTCTTTCCCTCTTTTCCAGGTCTTTCCTCGTTCCTGCCTTTCCATCTGTCTCTCATCTTTTCTTTACTTCTCTGTACAGCTCTGTGTGTCAGTCCACGAGTCCCGTGTGTTCCCTGTCCCTCCTCCCTAGCTGCCAATGTAAAGCTTTGTAAAGAAATCTGCATCCCTCCAAAAGCAGTGCTTCTGAAGGCTCTAATACATGTCTGCTCTTTATAAACCTGAGACAGAGGAAACAGCGGAGAACTGTCATAGGAAATTGTTTGCCATTTTCTCAACAGGAGACATTTCACAGAGGTGGGACTCAAATCTTCTGTTTTGACATTTCGTCTCACAGAGCAGATACTGTGGCAAGATATCAGAGCCTGATTTTACCATGTACGTTCTCACCTGTAAAAGAGACGCTGGAATAAACTGGGAACAACTCTGACCCAGCCAATGACCAGTTAGGAGAAAACTATCTGCTCTAGACCTGCATTGCACGATTTCCCAAAGCCCATATGCATATGAAGATAAGCATAAATTCTTTTATTTTCAGTTTTCAGCCACTCCCCCTCCCCCCACCTTTTTTTTCTTTTTTTTTTTTCTTTTTTTCTTTTTCTTTTCCCCTTTTCCTTATCTGCACCAAACACTGTGACAATGAAGCTCTAATTGGAATTCGCCTGTGGATCTGAGGTCTGCAGTGGCTTCTGTCTCTAGGAGCACAAAGGAATCGATCCTATGCGAGGAAAAGGATTCAGGTGGGATTATTTGACTGTAGATGGTCAAAGTCAGAGATAATGGTAAAGGAAAGCCTTGATGATCCTCTCAGAAAGCACCACAGGGAGCAGGGCTGCCATGAAAGTACTATGCTGATCTGTCATGGGCTCCCAGTGTTTTGACATGTAAATACGCCTGGGGATGTAGACCATGTCCCCAGAAAGACCTTTTTTTCAAAACAGTGTCCCTGAGAAGGAAACGTTTCTGGCTGGTTGTCATGATGTTATTTTTATGCCAATATTTGTTTCAAACATTTTCTTAAGGATGGGCAGACAACAGAAATCTGCAGTGTATCTTCTTACTGTTTTATTCACCGTCTCTTCTAAAGAAGGACTAATCTGGAGATGGCATTGCGAAATTCACTCTAGAGTTCAGATAGAGACTGTTCACCTTCAGTACGAAAAACTGTATTTTTCAAATCAGTGGATATTCACTTAAATACAACTTAATCCTTAACTATTTGACTAGCTATCCACTTTGTTTATTGCTACATTTTTTTTTTCATTTCAACCTATCACATATATTAGTTGTGACTTCACATGAGTAAAATTTGCACACTCTGACCTAAAGGAGCAAGTAAGACCCGCAGTTAATGTTTCTTCTGAATATGCTAATTTTGAAACAATGCACTGCAGCATGGAAGTATTTGTAAAACATTCTTAAAATATTCTGTACACTACTGTATACACTCAAAACTAAGTCACTAGCATTGTACATTGCTCTGTGATCTGAAGATGCATCAATGAAAGTCTCTAGATTGAAAACATCTAAATATTTTCTAAAATTCTTATGACAGAAGAAGTAGAGTGAATAGCATTTGTCAAGGCTGAGGTCCAGAAGGATGGAAATAGCTGAATCATTAATCACTCCTTGAGGGAAGATGCATAGAAACTTCTTATAAAATATAAGAAACATAAGCGTGATTTATTTTCTGGTTTGCTCATTCATCTTTTTTTTTCTTTTTTCTAATAATACAGAACATCTGCTACATCCTCTGCTATTCAAGACTTACAGAAGTATCTACTCATTTATAAATATTTCTAGATATGACATAAATGTGATATAGGAATGGGCTATGATAAATAACAGCTAAATTTTATCGTATTTCTTGTACATAAGCCTCAAGGTATTTCACAGGAGAGGCCAAGACTAGTGTCTCTCTTTCACAGGTAAGGAAATGAAACCATAGATAAATGAAATACCATGAAGGAGAGCACATGAAAATCAGCTCCATGTCAGAACTAGAGCAATGGCGATTTTGTCACTGTCTTGCCCAGCCCTCTTGACTCCTACAGTTCTGTGGTAAGACTTCTGAAGTGTTATCTGCTTCAGAAAGAATGAGATTTTAGCCCGGCTAAATGTTTCTCAACTCTAAATTTTCTGCTTATATTAAGGCTTTGTATGTAGAGGTCTGCTTAAAGAACTGCACAGGTAACAAGAGTAATCAGAATTAATATATAAGGACAGACAGGTGAATATAAAGGTTAGAATAATGTTAATTGTTAGAACAATTTACTCTTATCTGTCAGTTTACATCATCTGTGAAGTGTTGTATTATGATTTTTTGTTCATATTCATTGATGAGAAATGAGTATTTAAGCTAGCATTTCATAACATGTGGCAGGGTTGATTTTCCTGCACTTTACTTCTATCACATATTTTTCTTTTTCATTTCTACACAGCTGTTGATACCAGAATAAATTGGAGGCAGTCTAAAGTAAGGTATTCAGAGAGCATGCTGTAGAAATATGCCCCCCCAGTTTTCTTTTGCATACTAAATATCATTTTTGTATAAATACTATGTTGAAGTCAATTACTTGGGAAAGGTAATTGTAAACATTTCAGTGCTTTCATAGACAGTAAGGATTATCATCATTATATTTCATTACACCTCTCATTAAAGTCTGACATATCTTGATATATTTATTGTCCAGGAATATTAAGCTACAGAGTTAAAAATGCCATTTCTAGCTAGCCACTTTTCAATAGTTTTATAATTGCTTCTAATTTTACCAGACGGGATTTTCAATAGTGAGTAGTTATTTTGATCCCTTTAACTTTCAAGTGGCAAATTTCATTTGTGATAGAGTACTTATTTTGAAAGGATGAGCACTCTACATAGTGTTGAGTAAAGTACATAGCGTAAAAAAAGAGAAATAAAAAAGTAGTATTTAAAATGATTAGCCATTTAAAACAATTTGGGCTGTTTCCTGGGCTATTTGGAGGTATCTCAGAAGCATTATCTGCACTTCAGGTCTTCTGTATGAACATGGTACTGAATTATAATGGAAGGAAAAAAGATTTTGAATGAATTAAACATGTTATTCCAGTGACTTCAGCAAGTATCTGAGGAACAGTGTTAAAGGACTTGTTCTAATGAACTTTCTGTAACTTGTAAGACTCTTCCTCTAAATCACAGTGAAAGAAAGGTAAATAAAACGAGTTACCAAGTAGCAGGTGGGAGTTAAATTTGGGAAAAGAAGACGAGAGATTATGACCTCCTGTTATATCAGTATGTGACCACTGCGCAGTAGGTGTCCAGCCTATTTTCTGATTCTGCAATAATACTATGTTTCTGAATAATAATAAAATTAATGCCCTGCTGTTTTATAATTTGGTTTGCAAAGGATTCCTCTGCTTCATTTAAGTCAAATCACTGAAGATTTAGAGGAGATAGAACCATGAAAATTTAGCAATATAAATTATAAATCATGTTAGACAAATCATACTGCTGTTTTTGAAAAATATATGAAATCAGTACAGGAAGAAAATGCATGAGATATTGAGTACTTAGATTTTTGCTAAGCACTTGATAGCAATTCCAAAGAAAACATCTGGAAAGTTCATTTATTTTGTTTCAAATGTGAACAATGCTGTGTAGGCTGAGGCAAAACCCAGCTAAAGCATCATAATTGAAGGACAACAAGGACAGCAGTGGGTGTCCTTGGAGAAGCTGCATCTTAGCTAACATTTTCATGAATGGCATGGAAGAAGGAACAAGACAAGAATGAAACAGTAAATGCCATTAACATATTAGCTGTAAGGACAAGGAGTCAGAAAGAAAAAAGAACACAACTGAAGAAATTGCAAAAGAGAGCACAGGATGCTAAAATGAGACAAAGACTGACACATATAAACTCAGAAATTTGGGAAAGATGTGAACGGAATATGATGGTCAGCTGGAAAAAATCATGGAAAACTCTCCAGTAAATGCAATGCAGGTTTTTAATGTTGTAAAGCAATTGGAAAAGTCAGACATTTGGGGAATTTTGCACAAACACATGATGTTGCAGAGAATAGCCCTTGCTATCCAGGGCTTTTCCTTCTGACTCAACTACGCTGAACATATGGCATTTAATTTTGAACATGAAAGTACTATATAGCTCTAATTCAGTCACAAGTAATTCTGAAAAGTTAGAAACAGGTTGATAGAAAGATTGATTCATTAGAAAGCTTTAGATAATCTAGCAAAATATGTCAGAAAGGTTACACTTGGGAACTTCTTAATAGTCTGGAAGTATTTGAAGCTGAATCATTCTGGATGAGACAGAAATGGCTGGTGTGTTACAAGTTTGCCTTGCTGGTCTACCAGGCAGTAGTGTCATGAAAATATATGTGTGTCAGTGACTGCTGAGAACACCCTGACTCTGGGCTCCTGTAGATGGGTGCTGGAGGGATGTGATGGCGGTCTTGATCCCTGCCCACATGAGTCAGCCGTTCCTGCAGCCCCTGCCGCAGCTGAGCCCCACTTTGGGCTGGGTTCTGGTCACCTCCTTGTCCTGGCCCCACTCCCCGTGCTTTGGAGTATGTGTGCTGTACGACAGAGAGCCCAAGGCTGCATCCTTGATTTTTGATAGCGCCTAGTCAAAAGCCTAGGAAGCAGCTGGTTGTTAAAACAAATTCCCTTCTCATTTGAAAAGTTGCCAAGAAGCATGGATATTTACCAGCTTATTTCTGCTGTGTCGCAATGTTTCTGTGTTCATTTACTAAGTACTGAATTTGTATCTCATCTGAAAGTGCACTGCAGCCAGAAGATCATGGCCTTAAACAGCTTTTATCTAGCTACATTAAATAACAGTGAAAATGAAGATGCAGTGGCATAACTTGGCTTAAGATACACTACTGAGTTTCAGTGGACTTCTGTTTTTCATAAAAATGTTTAATTCAAAAAAACCACCCCACTGGTACCCATAAAAGCATGCTGTTCTTTCTAAGGAATTATGATAAGCCTCGTGTGGACTAATAGCTGGTGGTATTGTGATAGAAATTGTAGAGGGCTTGAAGTTATTTAAGAGTCATTATTTAAATACAGTTTCTTCTCGTCTCCAGAAATAATGGAATAATAAAAAAGAAAAGCAGTCATGTACAATGGAAAACATACTTTTCCTGAATTATGCCCTTCCCCCTACCTCATATTTTTAAGAAGATCGTGGGACTTCAGTCATCCAGTCACTGGCAGTGGGATGTTCAGTCCAGACAGCAGCGGCACGTTGCTCTACACATGCTGGTGGGATGCAGTTCTGCTGGTGATGAGGGAGATCACTATTGCACCATACATAATCCCAAATGTTGACCTGCAGCATGACAGTTGTGAAAGTTAGGTGAATAAGTAGCAAAACATATTTCAACTCAATTTTTCAGAATTTGAGCTTGACTTCAAAGTCGAATATCAAACTCATATATTAAACTAGATGTTTGAGCTTGACTGCCTGAAAGAAGAAATGCATAAATTTAATGCTAAATTTAAGTAGAATAATAAGCTTCTTGCATTTTTGGCTGCACTGCTAAATCACCAAAATAACAAAAGATATGGACAATAGACTCTCACCATTGGTAATCAGCTTAATTTAACTAAATCTAGCCATAATTCAGTTTATATTTCCAATACCACTGGCTGTTTCTTTTGGGAGTAGACATCTTCATTCAGAATGTTTGCTTATGTAGGAGAGAGAAGTGAAATAAAATATTAGATATTAGATCCAATTTTAGGGCAGATCTAGAATCAATAAAAGATATTAATTAATTATAAAATAGGATTAATGGGTGTCTGTGGAACCGCCCACATGAAGACAGCTAGGTATAGAGAGAGATGTTTAGATATCCTTCTGCGAGAAAATGTATTTTTGCTAGGTGATTTTGCCTGGCTTCAGCTCTGTCATCATGAGTGTAAATGACATGATTTGATCCCTTGAACATCATACTACTTGTTTTCAATGGCCCAAGAATAGAAATGCCAAATCTACTTGAAAAATAAAAAAGTTTTGGTCTTTAAGTATGTAAGGGCAAACTTTTCCTGGTGTTACATGTCTCTGTGCTACACTACTGACATTTACAGGGAAATGCACAGCAGAAAGTTTCAAACTACTTCTCATAACATTGTGAAACAAAGTGCTGGAGCACATATGTCCACAAAGGGAGTTACCAGTTGCCCCAGTTGTGCCCACCTAGCAGGAGACTGCAAGTGTAAGTAGGTATTTAGATAAGTAGGTATTTTTATTCTTCTGTTTTTTCTTCTTATTCTTTTTTTTTTTTCCCCTTTTTTTCCTTAGCTTAGAAAATATAGGGTTTCTACTCAGAAAATTTTCTGCAATGCATGGTCTTTTAAATTCTGGCCTTTTTTTTTTTTTTGGTTATTTTTCTTTTTCTCTCTGACAGGCTGCTGGCAATACAGTTATGATGGCACACAGTGTTTTATATCCCATGACAAAAGCACCTGCAGGATTCAGAAACTAGGCTAAATTAGGCCCACAATTTTTAATGAATTTTGAATTATGCAGTTAATCTATTTGTGAGTTTTACAACTCTTTCATTCTGAAAGAAAAAAAAGGAAAGAAATGCAAACAGACAGTCAAAAAATGATATCTAGTTATTGGGCCACATGTGGTAGAATGCTGAGATTTTATTTTCTTCTGGAACTACTACCTCTTATAAAGCTCATCCATCATATGTAATGAGGGCTGTCAGGAATATTTAGCTGAGAAATAGCTACTTGATATGCTAATGGTGGTCCCTTAGTGAATACATTTGGTTCTGCTGCCTGACATTAATGGTTTTCATAATCTAATGAATGATGTGTGTAATAGAGGTAGGGCCACAGGGAATGACATTCTAAAACTAAGGGAAGTACTATATATGTATTTTATAAACATACGCATTTTTAATATATGTGTACACACACACACACATTCACAGAGAGAGCACAAAGTTCCTTTTCCAAGATGGATAATATCAGCACCAGGTACGGAGAAACTACACAGGTTGAGCACATCTTTGATATTGACATTTTAAACTGTAAATTCTAAAATATCTGTAGTTCCAGGGCTGCATGAAATACCAAAGAATGTAATAAGCAGGAAGACTCCTTTTCACTTTCAGAGCTTACTTCAGAAACTGAGACCTTGTCCCTCAGTTCCTGCCAAGGACAGCAGCACATCTGTCCCTGCAGGCTCCTTGTGGCTGGGAAGAACTGAGGAACCCTGATGAATGCCTACAGCTCATTGAAAGATGCCATCCTAACCATGTATTCCTCTGAAATGGCTTTGGAGGAGATAGGCAGTAGCTGTTAGTGCAACACATGATATTCAAGAGCTGAAATCTTCCTCGTGTGCCTGCATATGGTTGGGTGTTTGTACTGACAAGCTCTTGTGGCTATCTTTACCTGGCTAAAAAGACCGGGAATTTCAGTTCTAGGACTGAACGTTAGTCCCTGCTTCTGAAAAAAAAATGTCAGAAACTTATTTCCTCCTTGGAGAGGAAATCATTTAACCAGCAGTCATGTTCTTGACAACCTCAGCTGCTAGATACAATAGAGATTTTCCCACTTTGCTTGTCCCTCCATTTTCACATGCCACAGGTGTGGATGCTTGCAGGACTGCCCAGTTTGCCCAATACTCTATCAATGCCTACTTTTTTGTACAGCTGAATTTTCTGCTACCTTTCATATGCAGAACAAAGATCTACACTCCCATACAAATAAATTTGTGAAAAGCATATGTACAGAGCAGGTCCAGAAACGATACCTCTATATTAGTAGTGCTGTCTTCTCCTACAGTCCTGGTCTCTCCACGATGGTCTGAGTGGCCTCAGAGCTGTGCTTGACATAGAGCAGGTCCAGATGGCCGAGTGTCCTCTCTGTGATGCCGGGAAGTGTCTGCCTGTGCAATCCAACTGAAGAAATGAAGTAGCCCCAGAAAAAATTAACAAAGTGAGGACTGATAAAGGCCCTTAATGATCTAGACATAAAGCAATTTGGGTTAACTGAGGACTGTGACTTGCCATTCAAACTCAAGTGCTATTCTTGTGAAAGAATTACAGCATTAGACACCGGAGAGAGCACGAAGGGTGTAATATGATTCAGTTTTGATGAATTTTTCATGTACCTGGAAATGTGCTCCCAAAGCAATTGGTTTATGCATGGGCATGCAAGACACATTGAAATCTGGGACAAAGAAGAATATTTCAATGACAAAGTAGCAGTTTACAGGCTACTACAAGACTGTTTCTTGTGCTTTATCTCATCTTATATGATATTTGTGTTATTTTTATAATTATAAAAGGACAGAAAAATGAAGTTAATGAAATCTGTAGACGACATTAACTTGTGAAGTGTTGCAAATACCAGAGATCCAAAGGAAAGGAAAAAGAACTTGAAGTATAGACCAAAAATAACAGGCAAGCCTTAGAAGACTTAGAGCCATAGAAAAGATAAGTGTATCTAGAAGAAATTAATACAAAAGAGGTGCAGTGAGAGGGAGTGACCTCGCAAAGCACGACACTGCCAAAGCTCAAGGAGATAACAGATTGGAAATTAGAGATGAGTTTGCACCAAAGCAGCAATGTTAGGGAAGCATGCAGTGTCATTATGCTTTGGAGCAGAAAAATAAGATTTCCTTCTTTGTCTTTTTAGATGTAAGTATATCTTCACCAGAGATAAATATCTTGGCAAATTGAATGGAGTTCAAAGATGAGCCAGAGAATCATTAGTATAGTCAGAGTGATTTACTTATGAGGAAGGATTAAAAGACTGAAACATGGTTTGCTTGGGAGACAAGACGCTCAAATCTGGAAATGCTGAATGTGCGTGAACAAAATGGAAATTGATTGTTTACACAGAAATGTGAAGGTATGTGATTAAGAAAAAGATTTTGGGAAAATCTCTCAGACATTAAGATGTATCAGTTGTGAAAAAAAGGAATCAATAGAAAGCTGATGCTAACGGCCAACACAGAAAATTGCAAACTAGGTAATTCCTCACAGAAATATTTATACTTCTTGCTTGTACTACCTCGCTGAGGCAGGGAAAGGGGCTGGGTGGGAAATGGTCTGACCGGTCTTTCTATCTCGCCTTCTGCGGGTGCTTGCAAATTATGTTTCTTGTTTCTTCCCACAGCTCTATTTTTAGGGAACTTGTGCAGACATGGAGCCTGACTGCCCTGTTTATATTCTTTATAGGACTACTTTATCAAAGTGTTGGGACTTCCTATTTTTAGCTATGGTGAACAGACCTGTTTTTAGGAGGAGTTCTGTACAGCAAAGCTTGTTTGCAAAGGTACCCATGAGTCCTTGGAACCTCCCAGAGAGCTCTCCTCATGACCTACAGCCTCCCTTCTCTACCTTCAGACTTTTGGACTTTTGCAGCACCTACAAGGAACCCAGACCTTAAATTGTACTTGGGCTCCTAATGTGGAACATTCTCCAGGCTTCTAAATTTACTATATAATAAAGAGGTTTCATAAAATACCACAGAGTTACTTAAGTGTTACTTATATTAGCTAGGTGACATATTTCAGGTTAAGTCTTCATCTTACACATAAATAATGGCAACAGTATGTTCCTGCTTAAAAAAGGTGAGGATATCTATAAATCTAATTTAGTGAAATTTTGAAGTACTCCCTGAAAGATTATTAATAATCTTATTTGATTTTATTTGTCCTTCTACCTGGCAGATGGCAGAGTACAGATGGTTCTCTAGAATACCATCAGTATTTTTGTTAATTTGAATGAATGCTTTAATTTATAAATCATTTATACATCACATTTTGCCACTGTTGAATTAGTACTCAGGCTTCTTATTAAATATATTGTACCACTGAAAGAAACTGCAACAAGTGGCATATCTACTCTTTTTCTCTTTCTGACAGAGCCAATACCAGAGTTTATTTTTTATGGAAAGGCTTGATTAAAAGGCTTGCTTCCCTGCGAGAGGCAGCAGAGCCAGGACCCCCTGCTGCAGGATCTGATTTTTGTAATGAGTGGGAGTTTGGTACCAGATTTTGATCTTACAGATGAGATCAGGATCTAGGCTTTTCTATATCGGCTGGAGAATATATATTTCTACTTTAGTAATGATTTAGGAGGAAGTCTCATGTGACAATGAAAGCATATGGTAGGTCTCAATCACGCACTTGAAAAGATCTTCAGGAGTGACTAAAGAAGAAATATTCTGGAATAAAAAATGCTGAATGCAACAGGAGGCAGATTCAAAGAAGAATCTGCAGCAAAATCAAATAGCTTGAAAGGTAAACTGCAATCCTCATGAGAACAGCTAACATGTACTGTATTTATCCAGGTGAGATGTTTAATTTAAACATCTTTTTATTTAAAGAGTATGAAGTATAACGGGCAGTTCTTACACATCATGAGGGGTGTGCAATGAGGCCACTTCAGACCCCTTCATCTTGTGACTCCTCCTCCTCAGCCTGGAGCTGAGTGGTCACCGAGGTGGTGCAGGCACTGCCCTAGACGTACCTCTCTGCTAAAATATTGCTCCAGGGTCAGAACTGCTGCCTTTCATGCTCGTATCGACTAGTTGTTTTGTTTGATTGACATTCACCTTCTCCACATTCTCTTTCATTTTGACAGGACTGATTTCAATAGTAGGTCAGGGCTGAAGCTGACAAATATAGAGAAGTTTCTCCTCTACTTTCTTCCTATGGTCTGTCCCCTGGTATTTCCTGGTCATATTCCATCCACTTTTCCATAATCATAACTGCTCATTTTTCTCAACCCGTCTCTTTATAATGCAAGTATGACTCTCAGCCTCTTTCCCACCCAACCAATTCTTGTCCTTGCCCAGTTCTCCAGCTACTTCTCTTTCTTACTTCTTCTTCTTCACATTTACTTTACTCGTTCATTATCACAAAGTAATATCAGCAAGCTGATATCAGCAACCTGATTCATCTGTTTCCAGGTCCTTCAGCTGACTCAATGCGTCTAAATTTTACCAGCTTTTATTTACCCAAATGTAGCTGCAAATATCACTTCCCTGCCTTGCCCCTTTGATAATGCTTCTTCTTTTGTTGCATTTACCTCTCTTCTAATTCTCTCTTTTATTAAAAAAACATGTCTTTGCTTGTCATCACCATGCACATCATTACCTATCTCCATTTTACCAACTGTTTTTAAGTACTTTGTGATGCTTTCTCTAGCCTACGATGGCATTCTTCCTAGCCTTCTTGCTAAAGACTCAAACAAGCACATTAATACCTTCTGTCACGATATCTCCCCTTCAACCTGGTACAAACTCCTCACGAACAATCAAAGACCTTATAGTTATTGGATTTTCCCATTACATGATTCCTCTCCAAACCTGACATTTATATTCCCAATGTTCAGACACATTTGCTTAACTCACTGATAAAAGTATTTTTACAATGTTCTCATGTTCTCCTTCAAAACATTAATTCTCTTTTATGTTTTGATGGTAAATATTAGGGGCAGTGTTCATCTCTTCCTGGATGGCATTTATACCAGGGCAGCACAAGAAGGGAACAGTTCAGGCCACTGTCCTTATCTGCTGTGATAAATATATACATTAATTTCAATTGTGGTATGGAATGAATGGATGTCATTTGATTTCACATGAAGCTGTAAGTGACCTTTGCCTACACTGGACAAATCTGGGCTATTTCTTCCAATAATCTTCAACATATCCTTCCTATTATTTGCTGCCTTTCAATTCAGTTATAATCTAAGCAAACAACCTCCCATTTCCATTATTTATTCTAAGATGTCGTTAAGTGGGAAAGTCCTTTTTCCCCAAACATGCATAAAACAGACTCATTTATGATGAGATTTAGTTGCAGTCTAAAAAGGCATAGCTAGTTCATGCTGTAACACATATCATTTTTCAGAGGGGAAAAACACAAGTCATGGCATTAGCTTTAAATTCAGATTATTATATAAAACACACATCAATTAATCACAGGAGGGTTATGTAGGCAAGCATCCCCCATTGTCATATATACTTTACATTTGCAGAGCCAAAGTGTCACTTCTAAACAATTTAAACCACAGTCCCGTATTGTGGATATATGAAATCATTCCCTAATGAAAGTTAAATGAAAAACTCATTAATACCCAGTGAGGCAGAGGCACATATGAGAGACCCCCACTGGCTCATTTACTGTGGCATCTGCCATAGATACGGAAATATATGAGAGTTATTTTCAAGCACGTTGAGTAGAGAGTAGGTAAATAATTATCTTGGGGTATGCTGTTGAGGGGCATTTATACCATACATGCAGGACTGCAAGCTGGAAGAGGTGCTGGGGGCTGACTCTGACACCTCAAAGACTCCTGGTAAGCTGTCATCGAGTAGGAGATCTCATTCTCAGGATCTGGATCAAGGTTTTGGTTATTTTGTTCATGTAATTGTGACTTACAAAAAACTCTCCTTGTCATGCTTTACACTCTAAAGCACAGTGGGACAGAAGGAGCTATTTCTGTGATCTTATGTATGACAATGCATGACCACCCGCTGTGTAGTAAACAGTATTTTGTTAATAAGTCATTTGAAGTTATTTAGCCTTTGTGCTCATTTGAGTTTAATTGAATATATCTGAACACTTATTTCAATGTGATCCTTAGAGAGGTAGCCAAGCAATGCTTACCAACAGAATTGTACTTTTAGACAGCTTCATACATTTTTAGTTTTCCTTCTGATGTTGATTGCACTGGAAAATTTAATTACAAGCAAGTGGCCAACATATATCCAACCATTTCTGTACCTGTGAAGTATCACAACGTGCTAGAAAACTTCAGGAAAGCAGTGCTTGCCCTCCCCCCATCACTCAGCAGGCTAAAATGTAAAGCTCCACTGAGGAGAAGAAAAATAAGCCCTATACCCGATAGTAATGAGAGCTAGCCCAGACATGAACAAATGTTGACATTTCTAGTGTGAAGAAAATACATTATTACAAAAGAAGTGTCATATATGGTTTCAGAAAGCAAACAAGCAAACAAAACTAACAGCACAGGATATGAATTTGTTATTGCATTCACAGCATTATTGTATGGCTTCCTAAACTAATTTGTTATTACCTGATGAAGAGAGAGGAAAAAACCCCTCTTATCTCTGGCATGTCACCTTTCATTAAAATAGTGTTTGTCTGAGATTCTGTTATTTGCAGTTGCTCATCTGTTAAATTAGAAGTTTTAATTCTTCACAGTTTGTCACCTTTTTAATTCTGGTCTGTTGACACATACTTCTCTGCAATGCAGAAAAGGTTGAAAATGAAATTTAAAAGAAAATTAGCAGAGATGGTAACTAAAGCATTAGTTCTTGGCTTTTTTTGCAATGTATGTTAGATAGGTCTGGGACCCTCAGGTAGATGGATACAAGTGGATGGTGCCACCATGACGCTGTGCATGTTTCTAGGTAATGAATCAGATCTGCTATAGGAAAACCCAATGCCTTACTTTTTGAAAATTGAGAGTATATATATGCTGAGCATTACGCTGTTTTTTCAAATCTCCATTTACCTAAAGGAACGGAGTGAATCTGAACTACACTTGGAGGATGCACTGTCAGTCATGTTTGCCTTGCAAACACAGTGTGCCCCTGTGTGCAATTTGAAGGGGATTTTGCCTCGGATGCTTTTATCTTTGCCAAGATTTTCCAGAAGCTGGTACAAATGTCCATCTGTTTTCTACAGACTGGTGATCCCGTAAAGCACTGGCCAGGGGCTGGAGTTACAGCTTAATACAAGGGTGTTGGATGAATTCTTGTTTTGCATGAAGGATGTATTTCCTCATTCTGTGCAAATGTGAACATCTGCAACTACTGGAGTTAATGTACTTCAGTAACATGTTTGGTCCAGTGGCAAGTGAGGATACCAAAGGCTCCAATTTCACTCCACCATTTGTGCATGTCTGTACCTGAGTCATTCCAATCTGCTTTTGCACCAACAAATCACAAATGGAAAACAGACCACCTGTAAGTGTGTAGCACATCTGGCTGCATTGTAGCATCTCATCTTCAAACTTTAATGACTGTCGGTGAAGTGCAACAGAACACTAATTCCTGATGAGGACTCATTTCTGAAAGTCAATCTGAAGCTGCTTTCTTGCATCTTTCCATTAAGTCCAGGGAAAGAAAAATAATCGAATCAGAAATGGGTTTCAGCTAGCTAGATAACCACATGCATGAATGTGTGAAGTAATTACTGAAAATATAACTTTTGGGCATAATCAAAAGCCTGATCTCGCTGTAGACATAGCACTGTGTGTACAGGGCGAGAATGTGGCACTACCAACAGCAAAAAATACATAAACGAAATGATGGGAGAAGAGAAAAAGACAATGAAATATTATTTTTTAAAATTTTTGTAAATAAGCAGAATCATACAGACAGAAAATGGAAGTGTAACCTGAAGTGCTCTATAGCCCTCAGTAGTCCTACAGCATCTAGTCCTTTATTCATGGAACAGACTTATTGCATGGAAAATGCTCACAGTACCCATGTTCTCAGAAGATTAGAAGAATGAGAGAAAAATATAAAAATAAAGGCCTCACTTAAACATAGAAATTGCACCAATTTAAGGGGGTAGGGATAAACAGAGGAGAACTCGATCTATTTAAATGTCCACCAGTGAGCTTCCACAATTCAACTAAACTGACCTAGCTCACACCATTAGCTGACATGTAAGTCTCTGTGTGGCTCAGGTCTCTTGGCTATTACTTTGTGCTTAGATGACCAAAACTCTCACTTGTTCAATGGGAATTTTCCTTAAAGTATAAACTGAGATACTTTGTAATGAGTTTGATTAAAAATGTGTAGAATAGAGATGCGTGGAATAGAACAGTTCGACTACTTATTTATTTATTTATCGTTAAGCATTTGTACATGTACACTTTTCCTGAGATTTGTCTGGTTTTGAGATGGAGTTAGACTGAGCAAGCCTCAGGAATGGGTGCACAAAAGCTATTTCCCTAACCATAACAAATATGGAATTTAAAAACAATCAATTCTGTGACAAAATTAATTGTAATGCTACTTCTGACTTCACTATTGGTATGCTTTTCCTCTCATAATGAAGGATCAGGTTACCTCCCTAAAATGCATGCTTCTGCCAAATAGAGAATAGGTCATGTTCACCAGCTGCATTACCAATTGCTTACTTAAAGCCACTCTCAAAATACCCACTAGGTGTTTAAAATGCATATAATGTGTTACAGTGGGTCGCTAGCTGCCAGCCAGATGTTTCCTGCTCACACACATACACAAAAAGAATAAAAATCTATGTCAGTGGGAAAAACAATAACCATCTTCTGTCCATAAATTTAACGTTAGGGAAAATGTAGTCTTTGAGCTAGATTTATTTTTTACTTTGACTGTAAATTTATTCATTTACTATACTTTAAAAAATAAACACTTTGAATAAGTAAAATGAGAATGACATTACTGATTTTGATGGGAGTCTCTGTACAAACAAGATTCAAAACAGTGATTCAGTAATCCAACTTGTAATCAAGGGAAACTGGTAGTTGCATTTCCTGTATGGTGGCTTAAAACCCTTCTTTACTCTCTTACTAAACTAGTAGAATGGCAAAATATATATTTTGTGATAAATTTCATCATCTTAATGTTTTCTTTAGTATTTAAATGAAATTGAAGTTTCAGTGTGTGTAGTTTCTTAAATAGATAGAATACATAATTTTATGTATGCCACAGTGCTGATAAGGTTAAGCAAGAAGCTTCTCCTATGACTGCTGAATTTATTTACTTTGATTTAAAATTATAAATGATGCTTATCCAAGCCCTTAGACACCATAACACACCATTAATATTACAATAAAGTCTCAGCAGTATTAAACTAATCACTCAGTCCGACAGACTCCTACAGAGATTCCTTCTCATTCTTTCCTTATGGGAAGAAAAACCTCAACCCTGCTCCCAAAGCATGCTCTAAAAAAGACTGAAGCCACTCCAGTTAGAAGTAATTCAAAGTGTGGGAAGAAAGTAATTTTAGAAACTTAAACTTTTATAGAAATGACTTGCTACATGTTTCCCTGCTTTTTATGGTGAGGGGTAAGTGGGCTTTGGGATCCCAGTTATCCACTGTTAAATATTTTTTGCTTTGAAATTGTGACTTGGAAAGGTCTTCTCTGGGACATCTGGCCGAGCTAACTGGACAAATAGTGTGATGTGCCATGGCACTGGTGTTCTGCTCATTTGTGAGCATTTGCATGAGCAGATGTTTTGTTGGAATATACGTTCCAGTCATCCAGCATTGACGCTGTAACAACATCCTATATCACAGATGGTCATGTGCATCCTAGAACTTGGTATATATTTTGGATAAATTTATTATGTGGATTCCATTAGACAAGTCAGTCAAAAGAAAGGTCACTTTGGGGGTATTAAATCACATCTATTAGTTATGTCTATGCCACCGATTTTCTGAAAAAAAAGGTTTTCTTTCCCCCGTACATCCATTTCCCAGTTAATTGTCTGAATCAGATGAAAACAACAGGGAAATCTATAAAATCTATGATAGGAGCAGGATTAGATTTCAGTTGTGTTTCCTTAAACTTGCTACCAGACTGCATTGCCCTGCGGGAACAGTTTAAAGAGCTGAATACATGATGACAGGTCAGAATTTGGGCTGCCGATGAGCAGGGTATTCATCCCACAAAACCTTGCATCTTTGCTGAATAGTTTTTTAGACTTCACTCAGGTAGGAAGGGTGCCAGGATGAGATTTTAACATCAGCCAAACGAAAGAGAAAATCCTAGACAGAAACAACGCTCTTCCTTCTGACGTGGCCTTGCCACATCTAGTTCCTTTTGACCCAAAAAAAGAAGGAAGCGGATCAAGGGAGCCACAGGGTGGTGCTGGTATTTCATTCCTGGTACTTCCAGCATTTGATTCCTTTAGAGGCTGCCTTCTCTCAGCATTGGCTGAGCCAGAGCTGTTTTGTTAATCATAATCATCACTAATTTCCCTTCCTGCTGATAACTGCATGGTAGTTTTGCTGCTGTCACTCTATAGTAATGAAATGTCATTGCATGTGGTACCAAATGTGGCAAAGTTAAACAGTGGGGACAAACTGTCCTCTCGGTTAACAGCAGTTCAATGACAGATTAATTTCAGAGGAGTTGCCTCTGTTTTCTCAGGGAGGTTCCCTTTTGCTCATGTTCAAAGGGTATTGCATCAATGATCTATTAATTCTCACCAGCTTGGTCTTTCAGTGGAGGGTAGGACAGAATCTGTGCCATACTTGGATTACCGTTCCTTGCTGACATGTTTTTTTCTAGAAACCATATCCAAAAGAGATGACAGCAACCCAGACTGTTGAGGCAGCCTTGGCCTGCTGCACGCTGTGACTGGGAGAGAGAATGCACTTTGCATGTCTTCCTCACCTTATGCGAGTGAATGGAGCAGAGGAGGAGCTGTGCCCCGAGTCACAGCCACCTCCCAAATGATCTTGTGTGCCAGTGCCTATATCTGCACGGAGTTCAACAGCTCTGTTCAGCACTTGGAGGGTAACTTCAGTTAACAGATGAAGTCAAGGCAACCACAATCTGCTCTTGGAAAACTCGAGCACAGGAAGAAAAAATAAAAAAAAAAAAAGAAAGGAAGAAATTAAATAAATAAAAACTATGTGTCATGGAGTTGCAAAGCAACATTTATGGTCCTAATATTAATTATCTCATCTCAGATGATTTCCCCAGGTACTTAATTTCTGAAGGAGTCATTCCTATGGCAAGCAATGTTTTAAGGCAAGAACTCACTGCACTACTTTTATCATAGTCACCACAGCATGGAATTATTTCAAATGAATTTCAAGTGCTGGTTCATCATGGCCACTGTGGGAATAATATACCAGGGGACTCTATTTCCTCAGCAATATTGCTCACTGGCTTCTGAGCAGAGAGAATGTGCTTCTAATGGTGCTGCGGAAGCCTCCTGGGCCATTTTATGGAGCCATTGCATTCAATCTATGCTTAGAAAAATATTGCTCTCTTGCAAAGCAAATAAAACCAGGAAAAAAAGCTTATAGTGAGACCATATATCTTTTTTTTCCAATCTTCTATGCAGATCAATAGGAAGTGTTCAAGTTGATTGAATGTTATAATTGTTTGCCCAGTTCGGATCAAAACCATAAAACTTAATACACTGAAAGAGTCAACCTATGTTGCTTTAAATGTCAAACTTTTTTCTTTTGTAATGTATTAATTAATCACACAGTCTACTTGGTAGATAGGAACCATCATTTACATTCCCATTTGCACAATGTGTGAGAGTTTGTTAGATGAAATCACATTTTATAAGTGTTTTGAAGTTTCATTTTGATGAAAGAGCTTGGAAGTTCACTTCCTATATCCTTCGTAGATCAGAAGATTACGGCCTTCATAGCAAATGCATCCTGCACAGTAGCTGGGGTCTACAGCATTACTGTGTGTTCCATAGAACATAGTAAACACAGAACCTCATCTTTAAAATATCAGTGAAAAGCTTTGTCACAAAAATGAAGGGCCAACACTCTCCTCTTTTTTTTTTTTTTTTTGGTATTTTGAAGAACAAATTAACAAGCATCAGTAAGAAATGTTATAGGCATAGCAGAATCTAACTTGGAGAAGAAATGGGGCTGGAAGACCTCTTGCACAGTAAGATATGGTTGGCAGAAAGAAAGGGAGAAGTTACTGAGTAGGGGAATAAGATGCTTCCATACAATGAGTAAATACACAGCTGCTGACAAGGTCCATATCCAAAGTCCATAGTCCAAAACTTCACTGGTGAAATCTGTGTTCATCTGAGTGCTTCCACAATGTAAAATTCTCTAGGCCTATGAAACAGTTACTATAGACAACTGTATTTAATCCCACTTGTATCTGTTAAGAATGGCAGAAAGCTTCGGGTTAAGTTTGAGCTCTACGGCTCTACCTTCGAGCAGCAAGCCCCATACCTTCGAGCAGCAAGCCCCTCTTCATTCCTGTGATTTTCTCTCCCAGTCCTTGCACTTCTTTGATACTAAACACAACTCTCTTATGGTTACCTGAGTTCACAATATCTTTCCTTAAGCGGCTATTTAAAGGAAAGATACTGTCCTCACCACAGCACCCAGCAAATCTAACCCTGCGTGGGATTGCATCTGCTTCATGATTGTTTATACTGTGGTCTGCTCTCAAAATTGACTGTTAAATAACTGGGCTATTTTTGATATTAAAATAATAATATTTGGAAGATGTTGTGTCATTTCCACGTCTTTGGAGGGGCAGGAAGTCTGTGCCATACCTCTTTTGGGAGGGTCAGAAGCTGTGGCCTGTCTGAGCTGGAGCAGCATGTGGCAGCAGTTCAAGAATGTCCCTGTCCTGTTTCTTCAGAAAAGGTTCAGTTAAAAATCTTAGTTAAAAGCCCCTATTAAAAGCTTTCAGGAAGAAATGTGCCCTGTGTGGCCCCCCTGAAGCCTGATGAAGCACCCACCAGAGTGATTTGCAGCTCAGGGACTCACAAGCTCCATGGTGGATGTTAATTGTCATCATGGCAAAGTCTCTTCCCCTTTTTTTCTCATGGTGAACATTTTATGGGCAATGAACCACAGGAAATAACTGCTACTGATTATAATGAAAATGCTGAATCCTCTTAAATTATGGCATCATGCAGGAGCAGCACTGATGTAATTACTATGTTAATGATCAAGTAATATTTAAGTACTCCTGTGTGATTTTCTAGTATTTTTTAGTACTCATCTCTAATGTCCTGTGGAGGGTTTAAGAGCCGTTGCCATTCTCCTGCTGTGTGCCCTTGCAGAGAGTTTGATAGCTGCTGCTAGCCCTGGTTAGGTCTCACAGCAGGGGCCAGGGCTCCCATTGCTATACTGCTCTTCCTCTTGCGCATCGTGTTGAGGAGTTGCCCATAATCCCCTCCACGAGCCCCTTAGATGCCACTGTAGGGGTCTAAAGAGGCACCAATGCTGTGATTAGGTTAGGTCTTCTGAGAGGAGACAGTCTCTTATTATTCCTTTCCCTGAGACCTTGTACATTGAAGGCAGGGCCTGGAGACAAAAGGCAAGGAATCAGCAAGGCCAATTTTGCAAAGAAATCACTGAAGCCTCATGCCCATTGTTGGGAGAAATGGGTTAAAAGCAGTAGATTGGCAAGGAGGATTGAATGACAACAGAAGACTGGCAAGGAAGGTCATAAATATGCTCAGGTGACCTTGCAGCTGGGAATATGCAAAGCCTGGAAAGTAGTAATGTAGAAGACACATGCCATACCTATTGCTGTTCATCCTCTGTGTGATTGACAAGTAGCACACCTGTGTATAGGTAACATAGGTGTTTGGTAGACTTGGAGGCACACTATCGACACCTTTGAGCTCCCTGCCTTGATACAGAGAAGATCAAGAGCACAATGAAGATCACGGCATGGTGGTAAACTACGTCTGTGCAAACACTTCATAAACAGGAGGTCAGTGATCTTCTGGCACAGACCAAGCTTGGCAGTGCCCGCATCCCAATCTGTGTGCCTCCGGCTGGGTGTTGCTTTGGGGTTCCTCTTGTTGGTAAGGTAGCAAAATGAAATTTAATCTTTCTGTTTCAGCCATAGGCCTATGGTTGTCCCTGCTGCCTGCCCGTGCTGACATACACCCATACTTCTGAACTTTAGCTACACTACATGCAGTTCTTGATGCATCTCTCAAAAACTAGCAGCCACCATTTTTTAATGAAGAGTATTAATGTATCTAGAAACATTTTTGGGGGTGCAAAAATAGAATGCAGCTGTGATTTGAACTTGACAGCTGCCACACCTGCCACAGAGCTACCTTAACACCCTTTATCTAGCTGACAACTTTGAGCTGGAGGCTAATAATAATTTACTCAGAAAGCATTACACAGACATAACTAAAACGTAACCTTTTTAGTTCAATATTGCTTAACTTATTCATCAGTGAATTGGGTTACAGTGCCTCCTCAGCAAACTTGCTGATGGTGCAGAACTGGGAGGAGTGGCTGATACTTCACAGTGCTGTGCTGCCATTCAGAGGATCTCAACAGGCTGGAGAGACAGGCAGAAACCCCCTGAAGTTCAACAAAGGCAAGTGCAGGGTCCTGCACTTTCTGTTTTGGTTTTGTTTTACATAAGAAAGCCCTCCCCAGGTCTAGTGATACAGTAATAGGATTGCAAATCCCAACAGCAACAACAAATCCTACAATTGGAAGATGTGTTAAGGAAGTAAGGAAGTTCACTTTTATATCAGTGCTGTAAAGTACTAGACCTGAGCATTTTTATTTTTTACTGCTTATGATCAGAAACAATGTTTGTGCTTGGGTTGCCACAGCTGTTGGACCACATTTGTGGGTAAGAACCTCCTGCACTGGCCATTACTTTTTGTTATCTTGTAATGCAAAAAATGCACCCCCCCCCCCCCCCGCACAGATTATCTATATTTCCACTGTGCTATTGTTTGACTGCAAAAAAAGTGACCCTAAATTTTCCACATGTGTGGAATCCTTTGTGCATTTCTTTGTATTGTGAATATTTTACCCAGGGAAACTGTGTTATTCACACATCTCACGTGTGTGGGGCTGAGAGCAGTGCCTGTCACTTGAGGGCAGGACTTGCTGCAGAGGTGCTGGCCCAGAGTCCTTTCTCTGTCTCAAACAAGTCCTGTTTCTCAAAGGTCTGTGAAGCTATCCTGAGCCTGGCTCCCTGTGACTGTTTATACAAAGAGACAAAATAAAGTGTGAGTGCTGTATCATTGCTTTTCTGGCTCAAAAGAGCAACCCACAGTCCTGTGAGTGAACCCTGATACCTTGCAGAGCCCAATACCAATTCTGGTAGAACAATAGAAATGTGGGAGAAAACAGCAATCTTTTGCCTGCTACACAAGGAATAAACGGAAGGAACATGGAACAAAGTGAATCAAGGATACAGTTTGTGAAAGAGGCTACAATCTCTAATTTCACAGTTTAATCATTACTTACAAAGCTGAGAACAGGATAAGAGATGTTAAGGAGCAGGCCCATAGCCCACCAGTAGGCTGAGCAGTCTAAGGAGGTTTGTGGCTAATTAACATTAACTGGAAGTACTCATTGCAAGCTGCCCTGCAGGATTTCTGCCCTCCTTCCTCATCTGCAACTCTTCTGTCCCAGTTTGACACAACCATAGCATGTAGTGACCCTGAGGGCACCCCGGTATACAACCTCTGCCCTGAACAAGAAGGATGGAGATTTCCCCATGAGAATGAGAAACAGAAGGCAGAGAACAAAAAGCAGCGGAAATACAGCATAAGAAAGATTGATAGTGAGTCACGAAAAACTGACTCCACAATCAGTAAGATTGTAAAGTAGCTATGTTTATATATTCAGCCCTGGGCAGCACGGGGGTAGTCCCACCAAAGTCGTGCGCAACAATTCGCTCACTTGCATTCTCTTTTATCCCCTAAAATATTACATATGCATTAAGTTTCACAACACACCTCTGCATATTCATTTCCTAGCTCCACCTAGCCCCGCTTCGTATGCTAATTATCTTATTAGTCCTTCTGCGCTTGCCTAGTACTCTCTGGTGGTCGTCTGGGTGGTCATCAGGTGGTTGTCAGCATGAAGTAAGACGTCGTCCTCAGAGTTGAACTTTTAACCTCGTCTCCCTGCGCATCCTCCCTGAGCCCTTGGTCACAATCTGGGCCATAAAGTTGGCTTGGTCCAGTTCTTGGGATCCAAGAGGCTCCTGTTATCTCGACGCCTTGCTTGTTTACCTTATCCTTTATAAACAGTCTTCCTTATCTCTGAGCCCTAGCTCACAGTCTGAACAATAGGGTTAGATTTATCTGTTCTTGGAGCCCCAGGGGCTCATCTGGTTCTTGGGGCCCCAGGGGCTCATCTGGAGGCAGCATAGGCCCAGTATAAGCGCAGCATAGGCCCAGTACATCACAAATGTAGCACATATGAAGCAGTGAGTGTTGTCTATATATTTGTTCTTAATCAGTCACTCTCTAATTTCTAATCCCATGTTTCAATAGCATTGACACCAATGCGAAAAAGAGAAAGAAAGAATCAATAATAATAATGTAGGTTTGAAATTTAAGAGCAGGAAGAGGTTAACTGAGCAGTTTAGGTGTTTAGTGAGAAAATAATCTAACAGGCTTTCTTAAAGCCTTGTATCTGTGAAAGACCGAAAGCCTGTACTTTATAGTTCAAGCAAGGATGTTTATTACATGCCAAAGGCATAGAGGAAAGAAACTGTTCTGAGGCCAGGAACTGTTACTCAGACTTTCAGTGTTCCTGCTCCAGTTGAGCAGCTCCACCACATCACACTTTCTTTGTAGTATGGGATGTAGCTGGAAGAGTACCTGGGTTTTATCATCCATGTGTTTTATCTACAGCTCCACCTTTTCTAAGTCCTTATATGCCTTTGACCCAACAGAATTTTGCTAGGCATTTGACATGCCACATTACCTTCATTCTCTGATGATTCTCTTTGCAACGGTCAGATGTATAGAGCTTGGCAGGAATTTCTGATGAGTGACTTGAGTTGCTTCTCTGTCCTCTGCAGGCCAGCACAAGCACGTCCTGGAGGAATAAGCATCCCCAAAAAACAGGTGACCAACACACCAGACCACAACCAAGATACCTGTGATATACATCTATACATATATATACAAACACATATAATAGCCAATTTGAGGACAAATATTTGAGAATGATAAACAACAAGCAGAATTAGTGTTGCTGTAGTTAGTCAGAAGTATAGACAAATACATGGCTGGATTTTAGCATTGGAGGCTTTCCCCATTAATGCCAATTCAGCAATAGGATTCTTAACAGCTTGTTTGTAAATGTGCATCACTAATTCTGATTTTCAGTGAGTAACCTCAGCCTAAGCAGAGACATGCATGTTCTGCACAGATTCTGAAATCTTCTTGTCTGTTTTAAAGGAAACAGTTCAATCCTTTCCATTAAGCAGATTTTGTAAGGATTTGTTCAGCACTAAAAAGACACCTATTGTAAGTAGTAATACGAGTACAAAATTTTGCATTTTAGCAACACTACAGGAGGTCCATAAGCATATTTCAAATGATATTTTAATAACTGATGCTTAAATACTTTTAAAGAAAAACTGTAATTAGATGTGTCTTTTCGAACCTTTCAGTTGAATAATTGCATGCTAATGTAAAGAAAAACAGCTTTTCACTAAACAGTTTTTGCATTCATTAGCTGAGATTAATACACTTAAGTAGTTGCTATTCAACTAAAACATTCAATAATGAATCATTATAGCAATATTAACTTGTTAGGGCCAAGTGCTGCAGCTTGTACTCCTGCAAGTGGACAAAGTTCCTGCTGACCGAATGAGAGCTTTGAGACTGTATGTGAATTGTAGGACTTGTCTCAAAAGTAGCTTGAAAAACTAATCAGGAAAAAATTACACTATGCTGCGGCTGAGTTTGAAAACAGACATTTCATGCCTTACCTATTACCTGTATAAACCTTGTACTTCCATTACCTCTACATATTTTTCCTTCACAATTCATCTTCGTTACAACAGGTAAAGATGGAACACCTAGTTTAACTTAATGATATTCCAGAAAATAGTATTTAGATGCCTATTTAAGGCATCGTAACTTTGGGAGTTAAGTACTCATAGGAACTAAGTTAGCTCTGCAGATCTTGCTGTTCTTTATACTTTTTTTCTTAATATGACCTAGTTCTTGAATAAGAGTAGCATTCAGGTCTATAGAAAGGATGTTAAAATCACTCAAATTAAAACAAAATCCATTAAAACTACTGAGCTCAATGGATTTAGAAGAGAGACTTGCACAGAATTTATTTCCCAAATAGAATTTTTCTTCATTTTAAGGAAGTAAAATTAATCTTTTTTTTTTTGTTGGTGACTGGATAAAATATTTTAATTTCTAATGTTAACTTCAGAAGTCTTATGGATAAATTTAGAAATATTTTCATTCAAAATGCAAAGATACTTTGTAAAAAAAACAGAAAATATATTTTCTTATTGTTGAAAATGTCTTTTTTTCTTCTTTTTTTTTTTTAGTTACAGAATTTTGAATATTAAGATAAATCCAAAGCAGCTGTTGAATTTTAACCACAGCATTTCAAGGTAGCTGAGCAAGTTCAAATGACCAGGCGAATATATAGCAGTACTTGGATGGCATTCCATTTAAAAATTTGTACTAAGCTTTACTGACCACATGTGATGTCATTTTATTAAGTAGCCATGTTGCATATCTTCTTCCTATGACATCTGTTACACTGTCCCAAACATTTTTATTTGATCAGTATTAGATATAGGGGTTTTAGATTTTGTTCTTTTATATCCTTTCTGAGCCATTAAGATGGTGCTCAGACATCTACTACATCACTTGTTTGCAAGCATTAGCTTTTCAGTTTTAAAGCACAAATATTGTACTTTCTGCTAAAGCTGAAGTGAGAAAAATAGGCATACATAGATTTATTATTCTTGTGAGACTTGAAGTTAATAATTTGAATTTGAAAAAAGTACTCTATCCCTTTTAAAGTTTAATACTTGTAGTTAAGAACAATTTGGTATAGCAATAGTCCTTGAAATGTTCAAATGCTTTTGAGACTTGGGCCCTGAATTACCACTTTACAAAAAGGAATTACTTTTTTTTTTTTTTTTTTTTTTTTTTTTTTTCCTTCAGATAATGTTGTTTGGGAGTTCAGGCTGCACAATCCACAAATGCCTCAGCGTGGCTCCCAAGTGGAGTTTGTGCTTGTTATTTAAATTAGTGTTTTTGAGCTTGTTATGTAGAGTGGCATTTGAGCTTTCTCAGCCTAGAGCTCTACAAGGTGAATGACTTGCAGAAGGACTCCATGGTGTTCTTTTCAATTTACCTTCAATCTCCCTCAAGCCTTAAAAAAAATCAGTTTCACTATAACAAGAGTTTAGCCTTTAACATGCAAAGCTTACAAGCCCTTAGTCTTCAACAGGCCAATTTAACAAGAACAAGAAAAAACATACAACAAAGTTATTGTGTTAAGCCTGCAAGTGCACTGCGGTCAGCGGAAACACTTGATTATCTCCAAACATGACATTGGAAGCTTATGCCTAAAAGGATGTATATATATAAATATATGCATAGATATATATATGGAGATGGACGTATCTGAGATTGAGTCCTGCCAGGATTTACTGAACTCTAGGAAAAAGTAATGAAAGAGATTTAACCATGAAAAGACATGGAGAAACCTTCTGGAGAAGAAAGGCACCAACCACACTGAGGGGATGCATGGACTGCATCCATCATTCATGCATCCCCTCAGCACAGTTTGCTGTAAGACCTCCCATGATATTTTGATCAAGTTCACTTATCGAGTTTTTGAGAAATATCTGGCTTTTGTTCTCCAGTAAAATAGTTAATAATAGTTTCCTTAATATCCTGCGTTAATGAATCTCAAAGCACAGCTTGAACAGTTTGCATGCCCACTGTTAAAAAGCAATGGGGAAGCTGAGGCCCCAGAGCTATAGTATGCCCAAGGTTACACAGCATGTCACGTCTGCTATATTCTGGTCCATTGGTTTCCCTGTCAGCCACCTCGTCTTAAAATGTCCACTACTTGTAGTAATCAGTACTTCTTTGGTAAGCACATCATGTTGGTATTCCTTAAAAAAGGAGCTCTGTCAGTGTGCTGCAGCACACTGAATACAGGCATAAAAGCAACAGCTAGCTCTAAAGTAAGGGTAGCTGGTGAAGATAGTAGCTCTCCAGTCATCTGGTCAAATCTCACAATGTCTCTGCGATGATGGTTAAAATTAGGCACCGTAATTCAGAGATGCTTTAAAAAAAAAAAAAAGAGAGAGACACTTTTTCCTGTTCAGCTATGAATACATATACACCATTAGACAACTCTTCTAGAACCTGTCATAGCACAATGGTGGGAGTAACAACCTGGCATGGATGGGGTTAGGTTCAGTCTGACTCCATATTATGTAAGGTTTAAAGTAGTTATGAAGGAATGGATAAGTCACAGAAATATAACAAAGTACACCATTGATACACCAAGCACAGTTGTGGCAAAGCATGCTACCACGTTTCTTTGGTGAGAATTCTTCTGCGGGCTTGTGGAAAACTAGAGACCTAACTTCTCTGTATTCTGCTAACACAGCTGATACATATCTCATGAGACTCTGTGGGTTAAGCTGAAGAACATCACAAGAATAGCAAGCAAGGTAAGCTTCTAGCTAATGAAAAGCTAATGATAAGTTATATAAAGTGGGATTAACTTTGTTGCAGAAATGTTAGTAGTAGAGGGGTTGACCATGCATTAGATCTCAGTCAATATTTTCATTAATTATGTGACAAAGTGAAAACATGTTATCATAATTACTAATGATATGAAGCTGAAAATCTTCAACACAGGAAATAAACATCAGAAGGATGAGGAATACACTTAGGGAGATGATCATAATAAAAAAGTTTCTTTTTCATCCTAGAGTAAATTTATAATCTTGTTCAGGATTGCTCAGTTTGGTTTTATATTTAAGGCTCATTAAAACAATGCTCCAGAATCACAAATTCCTGAAAAGTCTTAGGCTGAAGTATTTTGAAGCACTAGCTCATATTTAAAAGGTCATGTGTGATCCTTGGGGATCTAAAAGTACGAGCTATTGAAACATGGGATTAGAAATTAGAGAGTGACTGATTAAGAATAAATATATAGACAACACTCACTGCTTAATACGTGCTGCATTTGTGATGTACTGGGCCTATGCTGCCTCCAGATGAGCCCCTGGGGCCCCAAGAACCAGACGAGCCCCTGGGGCTCCAAGAACAGATACATCTAACCCTATTGTTCGGACTGTGAGCTAGGGCTCAGAGATAAGGAAGACTGTTTATAAAGGATAAGGTAAACAAGCAAGGCGTCGAGATAACAGGAGCCTCTTGGATCCCAAGAACTGGACCAAACCAACCTTATGGCCCAGATTGTGACCAAGGGCTCAGGGAGGATGCGCAGGGAGACGAGGTTAAAAGTTCAACTCTGAGGACGACGTCTTACTTCATGCTGACAACCACCTGATGACCACCCAGACGACCACCAGAGAGTACTAGGCAAGCGCAGAAGGACTGATAAGATAATTAGCATATGAAGCAGGGCTAGGTGGAGCTAGGAAATGAATATGCAGAGGTGTGTTGTGAAACTTAATGCATATGTAATATTTTAGGGGATAAAAGAGAATGCAAGTGAGCGAATTGTTGCGCACGACTTTGGTGGGACTACCCCTCGTGCTGCCCAGCGCTGAATAAACATACCTACTTTACAATCTTACTGATTGTGGAGTCAGTTTTTCGTGACTCACTATGACTGTAAGAATTAGGAGATGTTTCCTAGAAACCAGATGTATCAGTACCAGCACACCGTATCAGCAAGCACGGCTGAGTTGCTAAAGAGCAGCTTACAAAATGCTTAGCTAATTAGAACTATTTTGGCTCTTAAATCTCAGTGTATTTACAGGTTTACCACTCATTTGATGTAGTATGAATCCACCCCAGACTGCATTTTCTAAGGGGCCTAAAAACCCTACAGCCTCACACAAAGCCTACCAAACACTTGTAGAGCTCCATCCTCTTTATGCTAACTCTAACCAGCAGTTCTTTCATCTACAAAATATAAAACAGCCTTATGCTTTCCTTTTACGGACAGGAACTAATTAGGTTCAGGTCCAGCTGATGGCATTAATGTGGGAAATATTCACCTGGAAATCTGAAACCTCTTGTAGTTCTCTACTGGCTGCGCTGACAGGCAGTATGGTAATTATAAAAATAGTAAACATACAAATTATATTGTTTAAAAAAAATGAGAGGCCTTGCAATAAACCTGATGCAGATCAACGATCATGCTCTCTTTCACCTGTCGATACTACGGCAGAATGTGATCCCTACAGAGTCACAGAGAAAAAAGCTTAGAGAAATATTATGGTGGAATTATGGACTCATCCCAAAGAACTATTATCTGTTTGTGTCTACTCGTCAGTCTGAACTTAAGGCCAGAGTTCATTAAAATATTATTAGATTGATGCATGTAAAAGAGCAGAAAAGCATACGTACTTGAAGTTTCCCACTCAAACCAATGCATTGAAAATCTTCTGCATTATTCCTGGCAAGTTTTTAGTTACAACATCAGCCGTGTCTAATATATTGGAAGGTCGGTAAGGGAACTAATAAAAGCCTACTATTGATCAGGCATGTGCCTTGTAATAAGAATCTGCAATAATTTGAGTAGCAATAAGTTTCTAAGAGAATTGCCACATACATAATACAAGTGATTTCTAGTATTTTCTGCTCCCTGTGGGAGGACGGTCATGTATTACTGGAATTTGCTGCATAATGATTCACAAGCAAGGCAGTTCATAGTCCCAAATCAATTCTTATCTGTCTCTTTAGGATCAAGACTATATATGATTAAACTTAAGAGTAGATATGAGTATATTGTACTCCTACTCTTGAAAAAAAATAGTGGAAGCTCTTTAATACAATTTGCCCATGCTTGATTCTTTCCCCTTCATATTCCCCATCATATTTTATTCTTTCCTCTTCAGGTTTCCTGGGCTGCTAGATGGAGGGGATCTCTGTAGACAACTTCACTGAACCCTTAAAGACTTTGCACCAAGTAGGAGATGAAAACAAGAGTGATTAAAGCTCACAAAAATATTTAATGAGAATGCACTAATGAAATGGGGAGAGCAATGGACACTTGGTCAAAAAATGCACAAGTGACTTACTTAAATTAAATGCGGATCGCAGCCATCACTCCTTCCCAAGAAATCACTGTCCCACATTACATGCTCTGTTTCTTTCCTTCTCTCTTGAATAGATTTAGATTTCCCTGTGGTCTTGTTAGCCTTCAAATGATGAAGAAATAGAGTAACAATAGATCATCTGTAAACTTAACTATTAAATTGACTATGCTTGTACTGACAGTGCTGATAAAGAGCCCGTATCTACAATGAAGCTACTATATTAAATTAATGATCCAGCTACTGTACAGCAGTAACAATGTATTTTAGTTATGGTATTTTTGATTGGCTGAATAAAATAGCTTATTTACTTGTAAATACTTTAATAGATGCAAAAACATTCCAAATGACTCATAATGATCTCAAGAAATGATGGGATGTTCAATTCTGAATCTCTTCATGGAGAAAAATGAATACAACTATGACAAGAATGGGTACATTTACCAGCAAGATGAGAGAATAAGATTCTAATAAAACAATTAATATTCATAATAATGGTATTTTTTTCCTTCTTACAGAAATATTCCTGAGATATATTATTTGTGGTGTCACTCCTATTATGGATTTTTTTGTGGCTGATGTACAGGCAAAATTCATTAACTTAACCTCCCATCATTCCAAACTGGCATCCTAACCTAGAGTTTTCTATTCCCTCATGTATTACACTCACATGTATATTGTACATTCAGTACACCTGGCTGTATGATATTTCCTTTGGCTGTTGTATTTTGCCAATAACAACCACCTCTTAACATCTCTGGTAGAAATTATATGTAATTATGCTATGCACACCCATACATATTTATATCTATGCACCAAAATGTTTAAATAAAGAGTTGCCAGTTTAACTGAGAAATTCATATACTTATTTCTCAGAAAATACTCTGACCCCTTAATAACAGTTCCTTCCATGTCTCACAACTGGAGAGCAGCACAAATACATTAGAACACATAATTTTTATTCTACTTTGCGCAGTGCTTTTACATAATTGCAGCCTTCACCATTCTCAAAAAAATCCCAAGTGGGGCAATACCCACAGACTCCCATGATTTTCACTGAAAGCTGGATCGTGCTGTTTAAGCCCAGCCCATGGTGAAGGTGCTGAGAGACAAATGGTCCACATGAGGATGGAGAGACCCAAAAAAGCATTCAGTGAACCTGCATTTCCCTGCCCAGAGGGGTTATGAGCCTAACACAGGACTTCTTGTGGGGTAAGAAATTTTGCAATTGCTTCAGCAACATAGCTTGGGTGCCCTGAGGTGTTTGTGTATACGTTAAAAGACACTTGGAAATGAATTTTAGTTATTTGACAACCACCAGGAGATGGAGCTCCAGACTATGCAGCATAATTTCCTGGTGTAAGAGCAATGAAACATGTTATTTCTGCACAGTTAAATGCTTCTTTCTTTTCAGCTCATCATTTACAGGATTTCTTTGAGTCAGCTCTGTACTTAAGGGTATAAACTGCTCCTTCTTTGAAGCACTGTATTAACCCCGGGGAGCATTTGCTAATGTTTTCCTTCATTGATCTATAGACTAAGTCAGGGTAAAAAGTCTGGATATGGATAAATCCGAACATACATTGATTTAGAATATTTGGGGGGGGGGGCGGTGTTGGGGGAGAATAACAATGGTAATATACAGTAATTCCAATTTTATCATCTACACACACATTTCATCTGAGTTTATGGAAATGCTCTAAAAAGAAAACTTCCTTGGAATATGCCCATGAAAATATGCTATCTTACTAATTCACTTAAGAAAAGAAAATCACAGATTTATTTACATAATAACATAGTTGTTAGAAAGGGGAGAAGGAAAACATCATTAGAATTCTTCTATGATATAGTCTTAACATTCCTTTGCTGGTGTTTCAGAAAATCTGTAATTTGCAGGCTCAAATAATTTCAGTCCATATTTAATCACTACTATGGAAAAAAGTAGTTGATTTTTTTCTAAGTGGTTAGCTTTCTGTAGAGATCTCTGACAAATGGCCAGCTATGGTTATCTAAACAGACAACTACTCCAGAATGTGAACTGGTAATGCTGCTCTGATAGATGACTTAAAAAGTGAACCCTCCATGAAGCAAAAATGGTTCAGTTCTGGTTCAGCCTCCCACCTCATGAATAGCCTGATATGGCAATTAACCTTGTTTTTAACTGGTATTTAAGTTTAAAGTGTATGCACATGCTTTGATCACTAATCAGGTTTTTGATACTAATCAGGGAGATTGGGTCCAACATCCTGGTGTTGCAAGTTTCTCAGACTGTGAATAAATTACATTCCTATTAACATTTTCCCAGTTAAACAGAAGTTCAGAATTAAACTTTTAAAAATATAAAGAGGTTTAAGAGCATACTTCCTGCCAACTTTTACTTTTTGTGTACCTGTTAATATGTTTTCTTTAGATCATATTAGTTTAACCTTTTTTTTTTCTTCTGTGCTATGTAAGAGTAGAACGAATTGTAAAAATAAAAACAAAACAAAAACCAAACTAACCAACTAACAAACAGATCTTGCATTTATGCTATTATGCTTCAAAACTGTGATATAAGTTCTGGCAAAAATTTACTACAGAAGAGCTTTATGCTAGTCGTAAACTTTTGAGATAGGAAATACATGGAATACCAATTATGAGCTGTTCAGAAATACCCCTTGACATTTTTAGAGTGCAATGTGAGAAGGGTTCACCTTTTTCTCCTATTTAATTATGACTCTTCCAAATAGGGTGCTCCAACTCAATGGGAGTCACTGCACTTATAGCAGTAAGGAAAGATAATTTAAGGCTTTTATGATGGGGGGAAGGGAAGGAACATATCTTTGGGCTGAAATGGTTATCAGTTTTTAGATCAATCACCCTTATGGAAGTTTTCCCATTGGTATCAAGATATTAAGATATTTACAACCAACATATATCATATTGAATGGATTATATAGAAGAAAGGAGGAGAAATGAGAATGTACTCAACATACACAAAATAGAATATTTATTAAATGTCTAAAATAAGGTAGCTATTAATGAATTTAAATCAGACCATCTCACCAGCGATTATATCATGAAGTCCCACTGTAAGCTTAAGTATTTCTTCTTCATATTTTTAAACTGCATTTGCCAATATCCTAAAAACTTTTCTTCTGTTGTTGTGCTCTGATCACCTGCAAATACAAAACAAGAGCAAACAAAACATTAATTTACTCATCCTTGAAATTCGTTGAGTGAACTGACCATTTCTGCTCCCAGAATTGTGAAAATAAGTTTTACTGTGAAGCTCACAGGTTGCCATCAGAACCTTGTTACAGTAGCACAGTCTGAAGCATTTTTTGGTTAAAATTCACACTTGACCTTCATTGGCACTGTCACGAATTGTCTACCATGGTTTCCAACCTGATAAATAAAACCAAGGTTAAATGATAATAACAATAGTTATTTCATGCATGTAAGTTGTAAGTAAAGCAGTGATTCTGAAGAGGTGGCAAATGTGTGGTTCCTGATGTACAGGGAGAGTTGGGAGTCTGGAAACACCATTGTAGTGCTCTGAGACATCACCTCACTGTGTTTATTAGACAAAGATAACCATCAGAACTTGCATCACATGGGAGTTTTGAAAAATATGTGGATTTTTTTTTTTTTTTACTTGCTGGAAATTTCTAGGCAAACAATTTCCACCAAGATTATCAAAGACAATCAACATGGAATTTATAACTGCCACTGGAAATTGTGTTTATAAGCTCTAGAAGCTTACTGCAGCAAGCTTGACATCAAAGAACAGAAATGTGCCCTGTGGCCTACACTGGAAAGACCAGGAATTTCAAATCCCTAATATGAAGTTGTTAAAGCAACGCATAAGGAGTGATCATTCAAATACTGCGTGAAGTAATGACAACCAGAAAATTTTATTTTGAGTGTGTGCAGGGGTCCCCAGACCTTGTTCTGTTGTGGGGAAGAGGTCTAGGAAAGATGACTGCTCTCAGCTCTGGCTATTGCAAGCTGGTCAAGTAAATAAAACTTCGCCATGCTTCTACTTCAGAAATATTATGCATTCATGAACAGAAAAAGCCTCCTCTGGTCTGCAGAATTTTAAATGCTCCCTCCATGAGACAAATCTTTGTAAATCATTGTTAACAATGCAAAACTATGAGAATTCCTGTTTCAGTGTGATAACAAGATCATAGAAAAGTGCTCTTGTTACTTCTAGTGAAAAGGGTGAGTATTTATAGAATATGCCTGGTAGCAGCTTTCATAATTAAGGTTGAAAGGTAACTCATAACTTTATGCAGCATCTCCCTTTTGTGCTGCAATTTTCATCCTGAACTTATACCAATGTCAACACTTTGAAGTATGAAGAAAAATTCTTCCATATTCTCAAGAAGAAAAGAATTAAAATACATGTTTACAAGAGTGACTGCTCTAAGCAGCTCTATGCTCCAAATGGCTGTAGTTTGAATCACAGAATCACAGAGTCATCTAGGTTGGAAGAGACCTCCAAGATCACCAAGTCCAACCTCTGACCTAACACTAACAAGTCCTCCACTAAACCATATCCCTAAGCTCTACATCTAGATGTCTTTTAAAGACCTCCAGGGATGGTGACTCCACCACTTCCCTGGGCAGCCTATTCCAATGCCTAACAACCCCTTCCATAACAAAGTTCTTCCTAACATCCAACCTAAACCTCCCCTGGCACAACTTTAGCCCATTCCCCCTCGTCCTGTCACCAGGCACGTGGGAGAACAGACCAACCCCCACCTCGCTACAGCCTCCCTTGAGGTACCTGTAGAGAGCGATAAGGTCACCCCTGAGCCTCCTCTTCTCCAGGCTAAATAGTCTCAGCTCCCTCAGCTGCTCCTCGTAGGACTTGTTCTCCAGGCCCCTCACCAGCTTCGTCGCCCTTCTCTGGACCCGCTCGATCACGTTTCTAACCCATCGAAGCGTGCGCCAGTCCAAGCCAAGAGCAGCCAGTTTCTTGAGGAGAATGCTGTGGGAAATGGTGTCAAAAGCCTTGCTGAAGTCAAGGTAGACCACATCCACAGCCTTTCCCTCATCCACCCAGCGCGTCACTTTGTCATAGAAGGAGATCAGGTTCGTCAAACAGGACCTGCCCTTCATAAACCCATGCTGACTGGGCCTGATCGCCTGCTTGCCCTGCAAGTGCCGCGTGATGACTCTCAAGAGGATCTGCTCCATGAGCTTCCCTGGCACTGAGGTCAAACTGACAGGCCTGTAGTTCCCTGGGTCTGCCCTCCGGCCCTTCTTGTAGATGGGCGTCACGTTTGCTAGCCGCCAGTCAAGTGGGACCTCCCCTGACAGCCAGGACTGTTGATAAATGATGGATAGGGGCTTGGCCAGCTCTTCTGCCAGTTCTCTCAGGACCCTTGGGTGGATCCCATCCGGCCCCATCGACTTGCGCACATCACAGTGCAACAATATTATAAAGGACCAGACCATGACAAGGTCTAAGATTTTGTTCTAGGATAAATTGGTTCTGAATTTTTAGTATACATAAAGAATAACATATACTGAATGAGCATATGCATATAGGTAAGCACATGTTCAATGCTTTCACCCATGTATAATACCAACTTCACCATGAGACAACTAGCAAATCAGGGAACTGATACAGCAATTTTCTTTTCTCCATGTTCCTTACAAGAACTTTTGTTGGCTTAAGAAGCACAGACAAAATTCAATTTCCCAGCTTTCTTCTTCAACTAGCACTAATAGTCACCTTAAATGTCAATAATCTCAGTTACTTATGCCTTAGCAGGATACATTAACATAAAACAAACAAACAAAAAAAAAAAAACAGGATGAAAAAATTCCCTAGGCGTTCCTACAGACATAGCTTAACCCTAACTTTTTGTTTGTGTGTGTGTGTGTGTGTGTGTGTGTGTGTGACAGTCACAACAAGAATATGCAATGTTTGCTCTTTCTGTATTCAAAGGCATCTTTGCCCTTTACACACTCAGGAAAGGTTAAGGCCACAGTTTCAAGGATGGTTTAAGTGACCTGCTAAGGTTTTCCTGATCTGCCTGCATTTCCCCTTCAACTCCAGTGTCTGGGCTGCCCAGCTGAGTCTGGTAAAAGCTAAAAAAGAAAAGACAAACATTAGTATGAGGCACTCCTCAGCCTGGACTGCTGCTTTTAGGGCCCTAAGCTGTGATGATCCATAGCTTATTGCTCTTCCCATACCCAGTGTCTCTCCAAAGTATTTGCTCCTACCCATATCAGAAGTGGAGAACTACACTAACTCCACTAGTCTAACTCCAAAGACCTTATATGCTGTCCCACAGATTCCCATGTTTTCATGCAATGAACATTTTCCAGCAGTGACCAGCAGTAGACAGACCAGCAGTGTCTACCTACTCTCTTTTATGCTGGAACCTGCATAAATAACATATAAGCATGGATATAAAGGAGTCTAAGGCTACTTACACGGCAAAATGCACAGAAAAAAGCAACACAGAACAACAGCAACAACAAAAGCAACAACAACAACAACAAAAACCCATCTTAAATGGTAGAAACTTTAGCTTAATTTTACAGAGAAGCTATACATGGCCACAAAAGACAAATCCATCAGTATTTGGTGCTCAGGAATAGGAAAATAAAGCTTTGCTAACTTGAAGGGGAGGACTATTTGAAGAGTCAGTTTCCCTATTCAAATATGTTTTCAGGCACCTCATTGACAAAAAGAGGCCTGATGCATACCTGTGTGGTAATTTAGAAAAGGGGTTTTTAAAACCTATGAACCAGGTTGGATGCTGACCTCCACTGTAAGTAGAAATTTCAGTCATCTTCCTACCTGTCAGAGTACCTTACAAAGTTGTTGCCTGCTCCACAGGTAACAAGACACCTTTGCAAATCTGGCCCAGACCAATTTTATAATTTTTACAACTTACTAAAAAATAAACATAATACCAGCAGTCCATGTATTTTAACTCACTCCACATCTTTCTTCTTATAATTACTATCGTCACCATCACCATTAATATCATCATTATTATTATACCATCATTTATTTAGTTCTCAAAATAATTTCTCATTATTATTTTTTTGATATTAACTGTTTTTGATAATTTCCCTCTTCTGTGACTCCTCAGATATCTCCCTAATGATTTTTCCTTATTTAGGATTACTACAGATAGCCCAGACTAACTCAGAAGATCTTCTGAGCCCAAAGTGCAGCTTTTTGCTTGGATAAAACAACATCCAAGCGATGCAAAAAACAGTCCCTTTTTCTAATGAATGGCGTGAGTGGAAACCTGGCCCTATCACAGGAACAAAACATCAGAACTGAACAGTGGATCCAATCTCTCCCACATGGTCAAGGCAGAGAAATCCCCAAAATGTCTCCTGACCAATAACCTATTGCCAGTCTCCAGGCAAAGAAACAAATTGTCAACCTCAGGAAACTTCTAAAGTCAGAATAAAGAGCTACAAAAAGTGGAATTTCCTGTAAAATATACAGCATATCTCTAATGATAGGAAGTATGAGTCTGTGGAATTAAATGACAATGCTCAAGATGATTACATGTCAGCTGTTTGAGATTGATTTTGGCCAGAGGTTAAGCCAAAGGCTAAGCCCATCTCTGCTGAGCAACAAGCCATGTGCATAAGGCTCACATCTGAAGTCTAATTACTGTGGTTAGATCAGGTTGTACGCTCGACTATGTGTATGTTGGCTTTCTCCGACAGATGTGAGAGAGTGCTAGTGTTAAAATATCCCTTTTAAAATCCTTTGATGTTTATTGATCCGCTTGAGTTCAAGAACCTTTCAGGGCATACCCGAGAGGTTGCATAAATAAGTGGTAAAAAAACTCAAGAAGGGCTCTGGTGTGAGTGAGAATTAGCAATTCAGCAGACTAAATCCTGATTCCTGTACCGAAACTGGAAATTAGTTTAGTATGCCACTGACAGTAGTGGCTATTGGAATAAGGAGTTTCTGAACTGCCCCAGGGTTGAACCCAACAACTTGCCCTTCACATTTATCTTTAATCCAGTTTAATGGTGTTGGTTAGTACATGCAAACTTGTAAACAACCTTTCTAATGCACGAGGATACTGGTGGTGGTATTATTTGATATACCATTAAGTGACTGCCTGATGGTTCTGTTTCAGTGGGAAAAGTGACCTGTTTGTATTTTTTCTCACTACTATCAGAAAGAGTTGCCCAACTGAACTCTAAAAGCTTGAACCCTTTATTTTCCTCTACATGAAAATGCTATTTAGTTTGTTAGAATGATACCATGCTTACAGAAGTAGAGTTGCCTACATGCCATGCCATGTAGGTGGTTATAATAGCTCTTCTAGATATTCTTCTTGAATGAATTCATTCGTTATTGTTCCTTCAATAATATGCACAAGACCGGATATTAAATACTGTAAATATTTATAGATAAGGTAATAAAACATTGGAGAGATTCTAGCACTGGTGATACGTGCTTCCAAGTAATGATCACGGTTCGCTGGTGGTAAGGCTGTTGTGCTGAATGACTTGCTTTCAAGATCCCAGTCATGGTTAGTATGCTCTGTTACTCAGTCGTAGGCATCTTCTAGCTACCACAAATGATGAGACTGGAGTTTGAGAGAAAATGGTAGGTCTGGGGCCTCCCAAGAGTTGTTAGAGTCAAATCTTTCTGACTACTCTCAATTATATGATACTGAGTTATAAATTTTGTATAAAGTGTGGTGATGCCACCTGCCAGACAAAAAAAAACCTTCTAATTCTCATAGTTCTAGGAAATCAACCTCACTTTAAGGGTTGGTGCATTTTTTTCCTGTGTAGCTTCAAGTTCACCAGAGGCTATTTCGTGGCAGTTTCAGTCTGATGGCTTCCAGTTGTTCAAAAGTGCATCTCCTGACATCATTGTTCATGACTTATTGAATTTTATAAAGGTAGTTTGCAAGTGATTTGTGAGGCAGATACGCATTGTAACTTGCACTTCATGTGCATTTCCAAATTCATTTATCTCACACAAGTGTTTTCTAAAAATCAAGAACTAAAACTTTATCTGGGAGTAGTTTTCAGAAGTCTAATACTGCAAGTTCTGCTACATGAAAATGAACAAAATAAATTGCAAATGCTTCTTCATGGCCAATTGTTCCCATTGATCCAATTATAGCTTCTTTACCTAACATTCACAAGACTGATTTAGAGATACCTGTCCAGACTGATCTGAGAAGAAAAGCATTAAAAAAATTACGTTGTTACAATATATACAAAATGCATTAAAGCAGTAACAGCAGCCTGACAGAAACCCACAAAATCAAAGACTTTCAGAGGGGAGGTTGAAATGCCATTCTTAACACACCAAACAGAGAGATTACAGCTTTTGTGGAAGATGAAATTACATGCTTTTTTGAGACTCCCTAATAAAGGATCATTCAGGCACACTGTAATGGTTTCAAAATTATATGGTATTTTAATCCTTTGCATTTGTCTTTGTATTATGTAAGTTAGACTTCTATCAACATTTCAACACCCTATCTTAGACAACTTATTATCTTCTCATTACTTTTCTTTTTCATAGGAGTAGCGGGATTTGGCATAAAATTCCCTGTTCTAGAGACAGTTCTCGTACTCTGGGAAAACTAGTGAGATTTGTGTGTAAGCTTTGGTTCTAGATCAGCACTGACGTATTTTTAGATGCATTATCAAAAGACTTGGGAAAATATATTTTAAAAACTAAAGTCAGCTGAATGACTGTTGGTACCAGTACGTACTTCTAATTACTCGAGGCAGTGGTGGAAAGTATACGCTGTTAGGACAGATTTTGATCAGAATGGCTCCACCGTAACCTTATAACTGCTAATTGTCCTGTTAAAAATTCATAAGCCTGTATTTCGTACTAATTGCTGACTTAATGGGAAAAACATAAATAAAACAGTATTGCATAAATATTGCAAAATAACTGACACCAATTGGTCACTCAAGGTGTTCACTGAAGCCCGGCTGGCTTACATTTCAGTGTTACCAAGCACACTACAACTGGAAATAGATGAGACCTATCACTTTCGTTGTTGAGGTTAGAGGTGAAAATGGTTACAGATCCTCACTTGTAGCAGTGCTCACATGCATGTAGTGCTCCTAGTACAGGGCTTTTGAATCTAAATGACTAATTACTCTAAATACCAGAACAAATCTGACGTTATATGGGCCTCTGCACCACAGGCTTTGCTCAGAACTTCTCAGATTCCTCCCTCAGAAGCAGGGTCACCAGCTACACAACCTGTGGTAAGTTTACCAACGGCAGCTGGAGTACTGCTATTCAGTACTCACACAAGCAATCTTACCCTTTGGTGAACAAAGAAGTTTTAACTGTCAAAGCAGTGGTGAGGGATAAGGTGAAGGTCTAATAAATACAGTAGATGAATTGCGAGATAAAAGTATTAAGTATCAAGGACGAATCTGAGCATTTACATTTTTCTCTAATGCATTTTTTATGTTCATAACCCTTTGCATTGTACCGTATTTACTCTCTGAACTAAGAACTTTTGTGTGTCAGAGTAACTGTGAGGGATAAGGTGAAAGTCTAATAAATAAAGTAGATGAGCTGAAAGATATGAGTATTAAACATCAAGGACAAAGCAAAGCATTTACATTTTTCACTAAAGCCTTTTTTTGTATTCAGCCTATTATTTCACTACTTTCTCATGCTATCTTTTGGTAAACTATCCAGCTGATCAATTGTCAACGAACACCAGAAGGTTTATAAAAATGCTAGAAGAAGTACAAACTATTTCTGTACATGAACAGATATGCTCAAAAATTATTTTGAGATGCAGTAGGTTCCAGGCCCATCTGGAGCCATTTTTTTCTGATGCAGATACAAGTGGGCCTCAGTTCTGCTCTGGGATAAACAGTAGGAATAAGTCATACCGCAAGATGTGCTAACTCCTTTGCATTTGTCTTACCATTAAATAGCAACCTTAAAAAAAGGCTCCATTTTAAAGATCGTCACTGTGCAACTTGAAGAAGGCACAAATAATCGACTCCCCCAAGCCTCACAGACAAGGACAAGTGAAGGTTGGTCAGAGTCCTTTGACAGTTAGAGCACATTGTCTTTGAGAGCTGGATCAGACCTTCTGATATCACCGCTGGGAGTTAAATATATTCTGTGGTAGCTGTGCAACACCGTTATATTTTTGCCTAATAAGCTGGTCAGAGATGGCAAGCGTTTTGTTTTAGAGAGGAGGCCACATTCCGGTAATACTTTCAACCACTATAGACTCTAGCAAGAATAGCCGTATGTGCCTCAGAAGCTGCATCTGTAGTTGCACATCAGTAGAGGTTTCAAATGCACTTCTCCTGGTGTGCCATAAAAATAGCCATAAAAATAGCTCACACTTTGGCTCTGGTTCCACATCAGAGAGGCTCCAGGCAGGGAAACTGAAGCTGAGGGTTTCAAGCTCTTCTCTGAGTTCAGATGCAACTGACTTGCACAATTTGACATTGAAAACTTGAGCTTGTCTTGAGCTTGTCTAAAGGCAGCATGAATGCAGAAATGTGAAAAAAAAAAAAAAATCATGCTCAGCAGGAATTCAGGCATGGTTCAAAATGATGCATCTGAATTTTAAAAAGCTTTCTTAATGTTCACTAAGTGCAGTGATTTTGTTGTATCTCCTGGACCAGAACGCTTTGCTGGGAAAACACAGTTCTTGAGGACTGGTTCAACACATGAGCAGCATGTACTATGAAAGACAGTAGTTTAAAATAACTGCTGATGAAGAAACTTCTGTGGGAGATTTGCCAGACTTATAAAAGAAAGAGATACTATAGCAGAATATAAAAACAGATAAATAATAAATTGCAACTTCGTCTGGAGCTGTGGACTGTGTGAGTATTTACGGTTTTGAAAGGTTTTATGGGGAAAATGTTTTATTTTTTATGTTTTAAATATATAGCAACATAAAAATGTAATGGTTGGCTTAACCTATAAAGAGTTTTCTAATCAGTAAGTCCCTGACAGAAGGTGGAATTTGTATCTCAGTGCAGAATTTATTTTTTTCTTTTCATTTTAATTTTTGAAGACCCCGATGCCTTGAAGTCGCTTGACATTATAGGATAAATTTTCAAAGCTCCATGCAGGAGAGGTGCCAACACAAACAACATCAAGCAAGCACTGAGTTATGTTTGTGCATCTCCTGTGCTGTGTTTTTGTAATTCCTCCCATATATCTACATAAAGATAGGGTTTGCAAATAGAGCAAAATTATAGATTGAGCTGGTTATTTTCCTTCTTCCATGTTATGGGAAAATTAATAAAGTAATTAAATGTTACATTTACTGTTCATTGAATTACTTGGTTGTTTGGTAATTATTAGTGTGATTACAAAGTGACATAAACAACCGTGTGGCTCAAATGTGCAATTATGTTCGGTATATGCTGAGCTGACACACTCAAAACGTATTTCGCTGATTTTGCAGGCAATTAATAAATGCTCATGCAAAGTGGCTTGTGCAAAGCGCTATAAATAATGCAACGGAGTCCAGTTTTTGTTCAGCTTGTGCTTGAGCTTGCACTGAAGCACACTGCTTGTGAAGCCAAACGGGGACAATTTAACTTGTTCATTGAAAAAAATTAGGTGAAAGATAAAGGCAGATTTTTCACCATCAGCTTATTCCCTCTCCTAAGCCATCGGTGTATCATATCACATTGTACTAAGAAAGTGTGAATAAGGGATTACTGGAGATTTTGAAGAAGTAGCATTTGGTCCCAATTTCTCCCATAACGTTGCCAAGTCTGGGAAAAAGAAGGTAGCTGTGTTTGCACATGGAGACTTTCATGTCATTTTTTCCTACTTTGTCATCTTTTTACTATAAAATAATACTGTGACTGACACCACTGTATGCTTGCACTGATTATAGGAGAGACAGGGTTACTCCTTTTTCTCAAATATTTTTTTTGAAAAATGAACAGTTTTTAATCAAAAATGAAGTCATGACTCACTATGTTGAACCCCAGCCACTCCAAAACACATAGCTATGTAGTATTTTGTAAGGCGGTGAGACACAACTAAACACTTTTATACAAATCATCTGGCACATTGCATCACTTCAAGGAACAAATACTCTTAGCATCTTCTTTACACATCTGATTATAACCATTGAGACTATCTCAGCTCTGTTCCATTTCTTTCACTGCACTGGCAGTAAGCTTGGTTTTGCTGGCTGGGATGCATAATAAAGAGCTACTCCAGGTAGTAGCAAAGGTGCCAAGAGGACACACTGCCTTCTTTTGTGGCCACTCTAAGTACACAAGAAATAAAATGGGCCATCCTGGTATTTTTTTTCCTTATCCTTTCTTCCCTACTCTATCTGTTCCGCATTGTGTTGAGGTTTAATGCATTTCGCTGCAGTGGATAGTCTGGCCATTTGAGGCTGCATATAATCCATTCACAAGTCTCAACACACCGGGTTATTCTCACTAGGCTGTCAGGGAGTAAAGGGGAGCAACATAAAAACAGGATCGCGTGTGTATGCTACAGATATTTTCTTCCTAAAAACATTGGAACCACTGGGATCAAGTGACCTTGAAGAAAAATTTTTCACCAGTGCCACGGCAGAGTAAGTTTGCTTTGCTCTAGGCTGATGACTTCAGCTGCGTTTTTTGCATTGCCTCAGTAATGTCCATAAATCTTGCATGTTTTGCTGCTAGCGCCGGTCCAGGTGCTATTGCGGCTTTCGCTGTCCCTATAGTTATTGCTGTTTCTTTGGTCCCTTTGGCACTTTGAGTTGTTTCCTGAAGAACTTGAGAAGACTGATTTATGAGAGTACTTGGCTTATGCAGAGAAACAAAGGGGGAGGAAGAAAGATGGGAGGAAGTTGGGTTATGCGGCCCAAATAGCTCTCTATATGAAAAGAGTCAATACAATTTCAGAAAAAATACCTTGATTCCAAGTCTTCTTTGTAAATATCAATTAAAACACAGTCCATAAATTGCCAGTATTTTCACTGTACTTTAACCTATAGAATTCTGCAGCTTTTTAGGGTGAAAAAACTGCTGCTTCTGCTAAGTGCATCCTGAGCCCTGTCGGAGTCTCTGCCTGAAGCATCATTGTCCGTGAGTGGATAATAAACAGTGTTACGTGGCGTGTTGATTAGTGGTAGTTACCCTATGTCGTGGTCCTGACTAGAAGACCATTGTAGGGCTCGGAGATAATGACCCACTCTGCCACGGATGGGGACTTCACAGCGTGCTGTGTTAATACGAGGCCCACTCAGTGCTACACCACGGGGATTCCCAGCATCTAAGGGGACATAAGATTATTTGTGCTAATCTCTTGTTACAGCGTTAACTCTTATAAATAGCATCGTCCTGGTGACAAACAATCCTCACATTGTGGGGTAAAAAGCAAAAAAAGGTGCTCAAGTAAGATAATTGAATATCATCTATAGCCTTGCAACATTCATCAACAACATTCATCTTGACATTTCTCACACTTTCTGGGAGTTGGTTTATATATATATATATATATATATATATATCTGCAACCTGTGCTATCAGAAGCAGAAAATGGATGGTCTGAGCAGAAAGGTTTGAATAGAAAGGGCTTCTGCTACTGCCCTGTCCTACCCCACTGGGTACGCACAATGTAGCTTTGTATTAAACCCTCATAAAGCACTTTTGCCCTCCTAAGTTCATGGTTGTTCTTGAAGGCTTGTGTGGTATGCACGCTAACAGTGTTTGAACAATACAATCGTGCTGCTTATTAGTAGTTATGTAAAGTAGTTTGCAGTCAAGTAATTAGATCAGGGCTGTGGACTAGATTTACAGAATCAGTTTTGTCTCTGAATACTGAGGGGAGCAGAGGAGAAACTTGTGGGGATGGAAAATAGTATTAAGCTAACACTACCCCAGTTTCTGGGTTTATTTTTCTAATTGCCAAGTTCTTGTTTATAAAATGCTTAGAAAAGCAGAAAGCAAATTCAATGCCTGCTTTTGTTTTCCCCTTTTACTTGTTTTGTTTTCTCAGAACTATGGTGTGATGCTTTCTGCCTAATGGCTGGAGACAGGGAAGGAAAACCTCTGATCTGCCTTTTTTTTTTTTTTTTCTTAAATACAAGAACACCACATTCCGTGCTTGAAAAGTGTTTGCACTCAAATTCTGACGTTTTGTTTTGTCCGTGGGCAGCATTAGATAAGGAACTTCAGAAATCTTCCCAACTCACAGTTCAGACACTTTTGTAGAGGGAACTCTCTCAGCATTTTGGTGATATTTGTGTGACCGCTTTCCTTAGCTCCTTTCTGCAGACCTCTGCCAAGTAGTCTCTCACACTCCCAGAATTTCACAGGGCTCAGACCGCAGATAAGCCCCACAGACCTTTACCTGCCACCCCAGGTGATACCTTCAAGTAGTCTCTCTGTCTTTTCCTATTATTCAGCTCTTCTTCTCATTCTACTGAAGAATTTGCAAATATTGTGCCCCCCTGGTAGGCTGGTAGAAGAGCAGGGCTTAATACATGCTTTGGACACTGACCACATCTCTCTCCGGACACCTTTAAAAAAATGGAGGTAAACAGATATGGAAAGGTCAGAGGATGAAACTGTCTCTGGTGCAATGATGTCACTTGGTACTGTTGTTTTGCAGTAGATAAAACAATACAGTGTCACCTTTCCATGGTTCTTTGATATACTAAACACCATCTTCTTCCATTAATTTCTGTGGGAATAAAGTGCACTCAGTATAATGCAGGTTTGCAGTTGGAGTCAATGGGAATGATTTTTTTGACCTCAGTTTGCTCTGGATCAGGTCCATGGTGTCCAGCAGTGAATTTACGGTGCCATCTAAGCCCTGCAGAGTATGCATGAGTCATCTCCATGGTACTGAGGCAATCTCAGTAAATAAGAAGAGACAGCTTCTTTCTCAACAGGTGAACCAAATCCCCAAAGTAAATTTTTTTTTTCTTCCAAGGAAGCAAAAGGTTAATTTGAAGTGCTTGTGGCCTTCCATGAATCAAATGAAGTAATCCCATGTCTGAGTTTTAAAAGCATCCGTAAATTAGCAGGGTGTAGTGTATAGATCAAAAAGAGGGTTATCAAAGATTAATAAAAAGAGAGAGAAGAGGGAGACCGAGGGAGGAAACTCTTCTAGAAACTCTCTATCATAACTCCAACTACAGCAGAGAGTACTACTCACTTATTTCTGGTCCAGTTAGCATGCACTGTACTATAAACCCAAGGGCAACAATACAAACATATCAGAAGGGAGAGAGAAAAATCAGGCATTTTGAGAATGTGGATAATAACGTCTGTGAAAAGTAAAATGGGGAATGAGTTGAATAAAGGAGAACACAAAGAGAGAGAGAGAGAAAAAAAAAAAGTCAAAATATAAGAAAATAGTCTCTTGGCTATTTTTATCCCATTTGAACCCTGGTTATTTTTTAATGCCAGTTCTATCTGAAAGGCAAGTCACATAACGAAAAGAAGTGTCAATGGAAAACCAGGATTTTTCTGGAAAAAGCATTCATTAGGTGGAGGGAAAACCTGATTTCTCAGAAAAAGCAAACAAATTGGTCACACAAAAGCAAAAGCTTGTATCACAGAAGGAGCAGTCGAGACGGTGAAACCAACTCATTTTGTGTTTTCAAATGATGTTGGAAATTCTCCAGGCCATATTAAACTGCCAGGCATATGCAGGGCATTGATTATGCCTCCTAATCTTTGGCTATTGACTAATGTTCTCTACACCCCCTGTGCTCAGTGCCAAACAGTATGATAACAGCTTAGTGGTAAACAGTATGGCAGTTCATACTGCCCACTTACCCAGGAACTGGATGGCGTTTAGGAGCTAAGGTGTAAGGCAAGCAATGAATATTGAGTACCTGTTTTCACAGTGGAGGTGTTACAGCAATCCCCACACCAGCAAAGCTTGAATCTTACAAATTCCTGAACATGCCTTGTTTGGTTTCCTTGAGCAGAAGCCGTATTGTCTCATCAAGATGGAGACTTCCAGCCACAACAAAAAAAAAACACCACAATTATGCTACTGGAACACTGCATTTCTATTAGGTTGCATGTTTGCTCTGGTTAAAATTTTACTGACGTGAGCAGTCTTTGGGAGCACAGTAATCCGTGTCAGTGGGCAGCAGGTGGAAGAGTAGAAGATGGCGAGGAAGACAAGACTGCATAAAAACAATTGGAAAACACTGCAGGAAGACAGAGCAATCCGATACCCGACTCTTTGGTTTTTCATGGATAATTATTTATAGTTTAAAAGCACGGAGGGAAAACTGAGTTGCAACAAGCAGATCAAAATTCACATCTCACAGTGCCTGTAAAAGTGCCAACGTGCCAAGACTCCAGCTGCAGCAGGGTCCCGGACAGACTGGGGGAGTGTCGGCAGCACTCAGCACTCAGCTGCTATGCTCTATGCCATGCCAAGGTGGAGCGGTTGTGCACTCAATATGAAATCTCTGTATTTCACATTACCACCAACAGGAATAGAGCAATTTCATGGGAGAGAGAATAGGTGGCAAGAGAAACAAAACACACAAATAGCTCTGCATATTTCATGGCATCTCATTTTCAGTGCAAGTCCCAGTACATAATGGTCTGATGTATCTTCTTTTTGAGACTTGGGCTGTAACATCACAGAGTACAAGATTCTGGGCTGTTTTTTCACACAAAGCAATCACTTTCTCTAGGGCTTGATCTTAGCAAGCAGACAAAGGCCTTGATCCTGCAGAATCTCGTGTGTAAGCTACCACTGCTGGTACACACCAGCAGCAGGAATTTGCAGATCAGTGTCTGAACACTTCACGATCCTTGCCCATTTTCTCCTTTTACTCCAGCTCTGCTGGGGTCTACTGGTTGTCTGCCCCTTTGGGGTCAGAGACTGTGCACCTCCTATCACTGCCATTTTTCTAGAAAAATAGATGGGCAGTATTTTAAATGCTGTGCAGAACCTGTCTGTGTAGCCTTCCCTAAACACTGTGTTTGTGGGTGTATATAGGACAAGCCAGTCAATGCCTTAGTTAAACAGTAGGGAGATCAGCCCCCTTAATAATGCTGACGTTTTTGGGCAGAGGTGGCAAATCTCCATCCTTGTAGCTTTGCTTCTTTTTCAATGTATCGTGTAACTTACTGCAGATGAAGTATATGTCATGCTATTTGCTGTCCATCACTGGGAGTTCTTTTAATGACCAAGAAAAGGATGGCTTCTCCCTCCTCCAAACATGTTAATGGAGAGCTGATCGAGTGCCTGTGTAAACAGGACAGAAGTGTCCTCTTGCTTAAATAAGCATTGGATTGTATCCTGAAAGGAGGACCAGCAAATCTCAGACAGCAGACTGGTTAGGCATATTTCTTTGTTTGCTGTTGAGCTTGCCTGCAAACTGCTGGTAAACCTGGACTCTGTAGTTCAACTGTCATAATTGTGCAGATCAAAGACATTTTGGTGAGTCATCGACTTGATTAGTGAATATGTTCAGCTTGTTTTCCTCTAATATCATGCTAATTTATTGCTGAAGCATCATATTTGATTGTTTTATGTGTCAATAATTAAAAATAGTAATTTGAATATGAGACTCAGTGGTGCAATTAGAAAACTGTTTTAGTAGCTGGGGAAAATATAAATATAATGCAGCACAATGGAGTTAACAGGTTATTAATTTTTTTTAAAAAAGCTCTCCAGTCTGTCATTCAGTTGTCCAAAACATGATGAATAACAAATCAAAACAATTGTCCCTTATAATTATGTTACTACCAAATTAAATTAAGATCTTAAACAACTTTCTTCGCAGAATGGCTATTCCGAAAGCTTTGAAAAATGCAGTAATTCAGTATGCCTGTTGATGTTCTTTGGCTCCTCCTTTATTTCAGAGAACAACCAAAAACTGAACTATAAACCACTATCAACTTTATGTTCCAAGAAAAAGCTTTTTCTAAGTTTTTCTAAGTAGGTATAATTACATTAATGACCAGTCATCAGTTAAATAACTAAATAGGCTAACTCTGAATTCACTGAGATTTCACTCCTGGTATTTTGAATCTGCAGATAAATCACTTGGCACTCTCTTTCTACAAGGTAACAAATATTAACCCTAGTTTCTATAGAGTAAGTCATGTTCCTACCCTCTTCTGAGCCATATCCACTGTGGTACTAGATGTCACGCTGCTACAAGCCAAATATTAGGGCATGAAATATTTTCTGGTGTATTTTGGATAAAATACAATAGGAAGATTCTACCTGCTGATAAAGATCTATTAAAACAGCAATAGTACTGTTTACTTTTAGTCTGGGTTTGTCATTGTTCCTAAACTTTTATTGATTTTATTTTCTTTCCAGAACTATATTCACACCACAACACTCATCTGGAAAGGAGTGTTTGTTATTTAGGCTGCTTGTGATCACCAACCTGATTATAAAACCTCAGTCATCCAGCTAGGGAAGAGAAATAATACCTCATAAGCTAGCCATCCAAATACACAGTGCTCAATGCGTAGACAAAGCCAACACTTCCTAAAGGGGTACAGGCTGGATTAGGCCTAAAGTGTGCTTTGTACACCTGCGGAAGAAGCATAAACCATAAACATCAGATCTGCTACGGGAATGCTTTTCAAAAGAGACCCTTCAATCCATCCCACTTCTCTCAGACCAAAGTTCTCAGCTGTCTAACAGCTGCTGCTTGTGCAGCTTTTGTCTGGAAGGCAAGTCTGGGGCAAGAAAGGCATCTGCAAGGGCAAAGATTCCATGGAATGTTTTGCAAACATAAAGATGCTAATGCTATTGACCTAAAAATGCCTAGTGTGGAAGGCTGAAGTAATATTTCCAAAGGCATATTAATGTTATGAGAGCAGAAATGACATTGAAATCCAATATATATATTTCCATATTGCAAATTCGGTTTTTATGTTCAGGTTTTTAAACAATGTGAGTTTGATGCCATGCTGCTTTGTAAAGATGCCATTTCACCCAAAATTTTGCTTACGTGCTATTATAATTTTAGCTCTAGGGTGTCTAGAAATATTTTTGAAAATTACACGTAAATACCCCTGAGATTTTTACTCCTCAAAACGAAATAGTTTGCAAAACAGATTCTCAGTTTCGGAAGTGCTAATGGGGTCTTTTATAAAGGAAATGTTTATTTCTGTTTTATTTGTGATAACAATGAAATATAAATTGAGCAGGTGTGATACAGCATAGAGAAGAGCCCTGATTTGACAGCCTTAAATAGTTTCAATCAACAGGAGTATTCAGTGTACTGCAGAGTGAACGAACGCTTCCTAGAACAAGTATTGATGGATAACAGCTCACAAATTTGGAGTGACACATCTCCACTCTGATTATAATTGCCACCAGCTACCTCTGCAAAGTGAAGATCATGTGCCTATGTGTTTATACACCTGCTAAAAAAAAAACAACAAAAAACAACAAACAAAATCTCTTCCTAGTGTTGTCCTTATTCAGCTGCACAGCTGATACTCTTCTACCCTTCTTTAACTAGGGAGGGCAAAATAGTCATAATTATTTAATGATTAGAAATGGGGTATAGTGTAAGGATAATAGTAAGGTCATTGTACACGTAGACATTTTCTAATATGGAATAATTTAAAAATAGGAGTGAAAAAAAATAGAAATAGGCAGGCATTATATGAACTATTGTGTAGCTACCTCTGGAGTGGCTCTCTATCTCCGATTACATACATGGTATATTTTTGTGTAGATTAATTCTCCATTTGATGTATGGTGTCTAGGTTGATAACACCTTTTACAATGAGTAAGCTAAGCTCAGAGAGCTGTGATCTCCTGCCCTCCTTACAAACACAAGAAGAATTCCAGGAGTCTTTATTGCTGAGCTAGCATTTGTTAGTAGAAGCACATTATTATCAACAATATTAATTCCATGTTCAGAATTAAAACCTATTTGTTATGATAAGCTGAAATAGAGTTCACTATGTTCCTTCATATCATCAATAACTTTTCATTTTAACAGTAAAAAAGTTTTCATTTTTGCAATGAGTTACGAATTTGCTTTGTGCTGAACTTGAAAAAAAACCCGCCCTGAATATTCTGAAATTAATCACACACACAAAAAAGAGAGGAAGTAGTTGCATATTTTGAATAAGAAGCATGCAGAATTCAGTGTTCTCCCCAACATGACCCATCAGAAGCCTGATTCAAAGTTCATGCAATCAACCTGGAAGGCGTGCCGTGGCTGAATACATAGCAAATTAGTTGGACAATGGTAGTTTATTTTGTATGCTCTGGGAAACATAACAAGAGCAAATAAATACTCATTTTATCTTAATAAACCTAGCAATAAATCTATTAACTTCTTCGAAAGTATACCAATGATCTTGAAAGTTCAAAGACAATCTTCTGTAAATTGTATAAACACTCCTCATCCCAAGGTATTGTGTAGCTGAAATGTTGGGTCTTGCCTCAGCAACCGTGTATCTAGAGATATCCCTTTTGTTACTGTTTGTTCTTTCAACAGAAATAATTTGTTTTATATTAAGTTGTAGCAAATTGCCCTGCTATCTTTGCTGTACGATGAGTTCTTCCAAATTACATGTGCATGTAGGTTTGGAAAGGTTTACAATGATTGATGTGGTACATTGTTTGTGCATCAATAGGCTGAGATTGCTATGTGTGATTGTTTTATAACAATTATTGCAGATATTTTAGGGACAGCTTTTCTTGCTTTTGTGAAATCTGCGCTGCCAAAAGCAGCAGCAGACTTTTGAAAAGACCTTATGATTATGACTAAATAATCTTTTCGGAGATATTTAGATTTCAGCTTGCACCTGTTTCTTTCAGGAGAAACTAGTCTTTCTAAAGCTGCACATTGCACATTTCTGTTTGTTTGTTTGTTTTCCTTTCCCCGTCTCCAGTCCCACATTTGTATTTGCACCCCTGTTTCAGGGAAGGGGTTACCTGGAGCAGAGGATCCACACAGACTTTTTTGCTCTGTCTACCCTCTGATGATGCTCTCCTGGCTTTCATATGGAATCACTCTCTTTCAGCTCCTAGTCATGCCCTGCCAGAAATATTTAGCATGCACTTTTGTATCTTCTTCCTGGATGCTTACTCACTTCTCACAAAACTGTCACACCTAAGTCAAATGAAAATATATGCCCTTAGGAGTAGGACTGTCTCCAGAGGGAGTGAGCCCAGATTTTCAAAGGCTGAGTCACTCCCACGCTGGCTCTGGCCACAGGATGTCAAGCTTGCTTTAGCATTGCACCAGGCTTCACTGAAAAGGCTTCTTTAATCTATTTGTATTTTATTCACTTGACAGCTTAAAAGGAAAAGACTCTGTGTGCTCCATTTCTATGGATTCTTACAGACATAATATTGTCTCTGTGGTCACCTTCAGGGGGTCCTGGGCAGCCCCGGCGCAGACGGTGGTGGCCTCTCAGTTCATCTGGAAACCAAATCTGCACTCTAATCTGATTGCTGAAAATCAGAGGTAGGTTGAAAACCTTATGCATAAAATCCTGCCTGAGCTCCAGAGGAAAAACGTCCAGTGAATGCAGCAGAGGCAGGATTAAACCTGAATTTTTGCCCATTCTGAAAACCAAACCAGTGCCCGTGAGGCTGGTCAACAGACTATCCCCTCATTTTGAGTGACATCGATTTTCTGCTGTGTGTGCATACAAAACGTGCATCTCTTGAGTAAGGAAGTGAGCATCATATTTATTTTATGCCTAGAGGGCAAGCTAACCTGCTGGCTCCTGAAGATGTACATTATATTTATTCCTTCCTGTAGGAATTAATGAAACTTCAGGAAATATGATAAATGATATGGAGTGATTTATGAACGTCCATCACAGTTAGTCATTTTTGCTCTTTGAGGAGGTTCCTAGGGCTTGTAAAGGCTGCATTTGCAGGTTCATTGCCTACTATATATGAACAATAAAAGTCCTGTTTCATGCTGGAAAAATGGCTTGATAAAAAAATAAAAAAATAAAGGAAATGCCATAAGGAACATTTATAAACAACTTCAGTGTTAAGCTGTGATAATGGCCATTGAGAAAAGAGAAACTGCCATGCTGGAGAGAGAATAGTCCTTCAGAGAAGAGCACTGATATACAATGAAAACCAGTGCTCATATTGTGGGTTGGAAACTTTCTCTTTGACTCTCCTTGCTATAAAGCTTGATCCTTCAGTCTCTGATCTCTCACACTTGGAGTCAGTGGGAGCTTTTTGATCCTATGGTTAAACACATCACAGGACTTTGCTGGAACTAATCTTTGGCTCTGTGTGTCAAATTAGGCACACGTTTGCGAAGCAGTGACAAGAGCCCAGAGCCTGCCTGAATTAAAACATTTAACTTGGCATCATGGAGGAGGACTGCTCATGCGTATTTGCTTTTGCGAAAAGATGAATGACTTTTGTTAACTTGACAACTATTTTCATTCCTGGGTAGGCATTCAGGGATCGTAGTCATATTTGCAGCATTGTATGTGCCCCAACAAATCCAGCCACCCTCACTTCCACGCAAAGCATTTAAAAATTGTCTTCTAGACACGTAAGTCAAATATACATACCCAAAGCAATGTCCCAGATTTTCTTCTGCTGTTTGGCAGAGATGTTGGCATCCCTTCTCTTTTTTTTACTGTGACTCTAAAACCTTTTCTAAGAGTTACCACGTACCTGTGACCAGGCATGCAGATTTCCATTGTTTATCCTCATCTAGAAGTACATTTCTGAATTGTTTGTCTAACTTACTGTATTTCTAAACAAGATATTCTAAAAGCCCAGAGTAGTGGGGCCTTCATTTGTATTTAGATTGCAGACTTTATCACAAACAAATATGTGAAATAGTAAAATGGTAAAAAAGACAATATTCTTCTACCTCTTGTGCTTGCTTCCTTCCCTTCGACATAGTAGGGGATCGCAGTCTGAGCTCCCATGAGGTTGTCTAGGCAGCATATCTACATAAAATATTGTCCTGATTAACTTTGCAAAGGAAAACAGGACTTCCTGGGATACAATTCCCTTTTTTTTTTGTCATGGAGCTTTGGGCACTGTGTTCTTGTTCTTTGAAACATGAAGTTGCATAGAGGCAAATTTAGAAAGTAGCTCTGCATTTTGTATTTCCTCTTGATCTAACATCCACTGGGAGATGAGGCACATTTTTTAATTGTTTGGTATTTATTTAAGGAGGGATCTGGCAGCTTTGAAAGGATTTACCATTCACAGTACACATCCCCACAGTGCTGTTCAAGGGAGGAGCAGGACAGGAGGATGAGTGACACCTTGCTGCTTCAGTGCCTCTTCTTAAGCAAGTCGTGGCACTTCTGATACCTAAGAGGCTGAATCACATCTAGTCTTTGCACCTGCTTGGTTGTGCTACATTATGTTATTTGTAACCTGTTTAGGCAATTAACTGTTGTCCAAAGAATGTAATATAAATGTCTACTGATTTCATTGCTGTCCTAGTTCCTTTAATGAACTGATTTTGACATACGTTTCTTGAGCTTCATTGTAGTTAATAAAACTTACTTTAATAGCTAGATCCTACTTCCTACCATATAGGTTTCTCAGTCCTAGGATCCATTAGAGTAAGTAGAAATGGATATAATGGATATTCATAAAAGCTTACTTTGATTAAAACACTGTGTGAAATTGAGATACACTGTGAGTAAGATCAAATCAGATAAAACCCACCAATAACTGACTTTTTCTGTCATCAGATTTGACTCCAGGTCTCTGGTTTTGCTCCAAACCCTATGCTGTGAGTAGGGCACTAAGTCAATGAGGCTTAGAAAGGATTTTTTAGATGAAAAAGTCATCTTTAATTTCGGTTATAGTGCCTGTTGATCCTCAGAACAAATATTAACTCCTCTAGAGATGCCATAGCTTTATGAGCAGAAAAGCTCTTCTAAATTACATTATATACTAACACAGTCCTTAATAAGATGGTATGAAAAGTTAAATATGATCATTGGCAGAGAGCCGGACTCTGGTGTTCATAGCAGATCCATATGGTTTTAATTTTGGTGGCATTTATGGTTAAACGCTATATGGTTTGTAATGGTCCATGAGTTTAAAGACTGACCACTTGAGGGCAGGGAGAGCTGTGGATTTTGAAGCGGTGTAGTAAGGTCTCTGTGCCTCTACAGCCTGGAAAGAACCTAAATACATTCTTGGTCCATTTGGGGCTTTAGGAAGCCCTACAAAGCAGGGATCTTTTCCAGGAGTCATACAGCTATTAGAATCTTGATTTTGTTGGTATCAGGTTTACTATATGATATTACTATATAATGCTGAACCTGTCTGCGGCTTCCTCAAAAAGGACTTTCTTGTATGCAGGACGATGCTAGAATTCATCAGAGCAAATTTGTAATGCCTCTATTTTTGGCACTTTCTTCTTCAATTTTGAGGGTTCCTAATCTTTAAATGAAGAGGTATTTCTCTTATTGTTGCTGAGCAAGAGTGGGCATTCTTGTGACCTGTGTATTGTAAATTATTGAACATCGGGAGGTGAAACCTAGTTTCTGTATTAAGAGAAAGAGTTTCTGAGATACAATAACTGCAGGTTGTCTTGTGCATTGTAGCCATGTACAACTGACTGTTGTAATGGCCCTTTGTTTTTTAACCCCTTCTCTCTTGTGATTTGTGATCTCTGTGACCACAAGGTCACTAGAGCTGAAATTTTGACCTCTTTCAGATAGGTAACAGTACAGAAGAAGTTGTCACATTCTCATTCACTCTCTCTCACACAAGCGGGGGATGCTATTATTGTTATTTCTTTACAGTTTCCCAAATTTTAAATAAATGTGTTCTATGTTGTCAGATGCAGACTCTATTTTTATAGAGTAAAATATAATCAAAGCTGCTGTAACTGAAAAACACAGGGGCAAACCAACTTTGTAGCAGAGGCAAATGAAAGATAGAGCTGCTTTTGTAAGTAGATGCCACCTGGTGAGGTTTTGCATGCAAAAGAATTATTAAATCGTTTTAAATTATTGAATTAAGATGGAATTATTGAATTACTTTTCAAACAGTAATATTGTATTGGTCTGAAAAGAACGCCTAGGTTTAGAGTGTCTACAGGAAGTTTCAACCTTAATTTATATATAGCATACAGCAAAAAGTAACTAAAAATATAGCCTGTGTAAGTTGACATTGTTTCACTGATGCTAACAGATCTCTGCTACTTTGCCTTGGTCCAGAATTACAAGTCTGTTTATATACCCAAAAGAAAGGAAAAAAAAAAAACAGAAGTTTACCATATTCACAATGTAAGAGGGGATAGGGGACCAGCCTCAGCTGCAAAGCCTTTTAACTTCCCCGTGTTTGTCATACATATCAAGACGTGCTGATGCGCTCACTCTGGGCTTGTGCCGTGTATGCCATGGCATGTACCCAATGGTGCTCACACCGTGCACGCTGTGCTGCGTATACTATGATACCTGCAGCACATAGGTTGGGCTTTGTGTGCCATGGTACACCCAGCACGTACCTGCAGGTAAACGGGACATCTTGAACCCGTAGCCTGGCCCCTGCCTGGTGGGACACCCGGTCGGACAGGGAAGACCGGGTTGAGGCTATAGTTTGCTTTCATTCATGCTTCTTACCAGCTGATAACAAGGTGTTGGAAAAGCCCCTTGGGAGGACTGCTGCCGTGATGATGTTCTTCAATTATTCATGTCCATGCTAGGCAATCTGATGTGTTCTCAGGGAAAATGTTTCTGAACAGCAGCAAAGCTTCTGTCTTAGGGATTTATGGAAAACAAAACCAAAAAACCACCACAAACAGCCCCCAACCCCTTCAGGATTGGATTGCTTTTTTACACTCATCAACGTCCTTAAAATTACATCATTGCCTACCTTGCATTTAGTAAAATCAGTCCTACAGAGCTTGTTTCATTTGGGGCTCTGCATCTCAAGGCAATTATTTGCCAATTTTTAATGTGAAAACGTAAATGTAAACACTTGTACTGTAATATCAAGGCTTGCTCTTTTACTTTTAAAAGTTTTGAATTTTTAGTGATATATCACAAGATCTGCAGTCCTATAAAGTTGATATCAGAGGTCCAAACTGCATGCACATGGGCAGAATGGAGATAAAACTGTTTGTTTGTGACTTACAGGCTATGTACATTTTCTGTCAGGGGCAGTGAAAGATGAAGCTGATTTAATCAAGAAGGATTCTTCACGGCTGCTAACCAGAGCATTTCTGGATTCACTGCATAAAACCACCGTGGGGTCAATGAAGGTCATTTCTAGCTCTCATTTATGCAAAATGCCATTTTTTATCATTGTATAACTTACATAAGAGGCTCAAGTATAACTTGGGCATCTGTCGGGAATGGCAGCAACACCAAGCTCCGCCTCTACAGATTTTCTATTATTACCCATCACTTTGATTTGGGAAGCCAAGTAAAGCCCTTTATGTACAGGCAGGAATGTGGGTGCACCCTGCTCTCCGAAGGGTTTGCAATCCAAATATACGACTGACAGAGGGCGGAAGAAAGAAATACGATATCCGTATTTCCCAGCTCAGAAAGTGAGGCACAGAAAGGTAGGGAGATAAGGGTAAGGACACCGGGCAGAATTTGGCAGAGCTGGGAGGAGGGACCTGATGCTGGGAGTTCTGATGCAAAAAGCTGTGCAATCAGGCAATATAAACACTGTTTATTAATACTGTTTTCTGAAATGTCCTTGAAAAAGACTATCATCCTGATGCCTTGTCTTAGTCTAACAGAAGACACTTCTCTTCTCTCATATTTTTAGAGTATTAGGCTGCCAATCATCCTATACAGGAAAGGTGTTGTCCTCCCAGAAGGGAGAAGAAAACGTACAAGCTGCTGTGAAGAGTTTTTTTTTTTTTTAAAAAAAACCCTCTTAATAGGAAATTAAATAATTAGACTTGTATTTAGAAGAATGTAATGTTTATATGCTCTTGCTAATAGCAAGATGCCAGGCCTGTTACCTTTATCTCATGTTGGTAATTCCACTGAGATAAATTTTATGGAGACAAAAATCTACAAATTGGATCCAGTTTAAAAAGAGCTAGGGCTTTAAGTACGGCAGCAAAACAGTCCCAAGTCACAGGCATGTGCTGTGATGTCAGATGACCTCAGGGGATTTACCTGTCTTTGCACAACTCCAACATGACTGCGTCTAAGTGCACACTGAAGGGACACCTTAGTGCCCCTGACCTCTCCTGTGAGCTGGCAGTAATGGCTTAAGGACTGTGCGGGGAACCTCCTCAAGGAGCCAATGTTGAAAACTATCTGTTAATTATTTGTCCAGTTATTTTTTCAGTCAGCCCACCTTCACTTGTCAGACAGCTGCAGCCTCCACCATTATTGCAGTGTTGCTCTATAGGTAGGGCAGCAAGTGGCAGGATAGGGCTTCCCTCTCAGTAGCAACTCATACATAAACAGGATTAAACTTATCATGAGGACACAGCCAAAAGCTCCCCATCTTACATACAGGCGGTTCCCAGCACACCACAGGTACTAATACAGAGTAAGTTTCACTATGGAGATGATGGAGGTGTTTTCAGCAGGGGCTCTCCTCAGCTAGTTTTGCAGCTCAGTGATGTTCAGAGAAGCCTACAGACACTGGAATGGCTATGGACTTTGTCTGTATTCCCCATGAGCATGGTGTCAAGATTTGGTGAAGAGCACAGGATCCTCACCATCCATTATGGGCAGATCAGAGGAGATCTGAGTCATCTTACTCACTGGTCTAAGCAGCAGGATGTTTTCCTTCACGTGGGATGACAATAAGCAGAATATACTTTTCCCGTATATTTTTCCCAACTTCTGTTAGAGAATTTTTATCTGTTGTCATTAAATAGGGAACCATCCATCAGGCAAATGTGAAACTTCTCAAAATACCATAAAAGCCAGAAGGAAAAAGGTGTAGGAAGATATAGAAAACTGTTTGCTTAATTTTTCTTTATGTCCAATGCGACTAATTGATTTTAAGCGATGTTTTATAGAAATAGTTGATATCCAAAGCAAAACCCTCATGAAACAAATTTCAGCACAGATGGTATTTTGGTTGCAATTAAAAAAGTGGCATATAGTAAATGAGAAGTAGAGAAGATTTCAAATCTAATCTAGTAAGCCTTGAAAGACGGTTGTAAAAACAACAACATTTCACATGTTCAGAAATTAGAAAGCTGGCTTCTGGTAGAAATAACACGAAACCTGTCCTTAAATGTTTAAATCTGCCAAAATGAACAAAGGAAACAGGGGGGGACTGAACCTTACAGAAGTGAAAGCGGACAATGGGTTATTTTCTGAGTATCAGAAGTAACCCCCAAGTCTGCATGGAGTCATATTCCTCTTGCTTTCTGTTTTGGAATGTTCCTCCTGAGTAACAATACCGAAACGGCGACGATGTTGATTTGCTGGGTAAAGGGAAGGGCCCAGGCTGCTTTTGTATCATGGAACAAAACATTTTCATGTGGTACACCCCACTCCCTTCAAGTAATAATTTGAATTAATATTCTATTTATATAGTTCAATATAACTAATAGAATATAATATTCTGTTTATATAGTTTCTCCTATTCATAAGCTCATAAATATGAAACCAAGCACCAAAATAATAAAGGCCCAATATGTGAGTGCAAATATGCTCTATATGGAAGAGGACATACCGATGAAGAGCAGTACAGAATTAGAAATGAAGACTGTAATAGTGAAATAGGTACACCTGGAGAATCTGCACAGACAGAACACCCTTACTGCTGTCTCTCGAGCACAGAGGCTGGATAGGATTGGTCTTCACAAAATGTCCTGGGCTGACTAATACCGAAGGCTGGAGGTCTACAAGGCTCAAGGGGAAGACTGAGCACATTGTTGGAGGGGAAATCCAGAGGATGTGACTAAGTGCAAAGAAACCAGGCACAGCTCCTGAAGTCCCGGAGCTGTGGATGATTGGCAGCTGAGGGACTATTAGAGTAGTGTCAGGCTTCTTGCCATGGTCTTCAGCTCTCCCCCAGCCATCTGCCTTTGGCCACTGCTGGAAAGAGGTTACTGGATTAGACAGATCTTTGATCTGACCCAGTCCGCATATTCTGCTCAGTGACAGGAGAGGAGCATTGTGAAAGTGCTTAACAGCAACATTATGGTTAGCCACAAAGTTTGGTGTCCTTCTGAGAGATGGGCAAGGTTGAGGTTTCATGGAAATGGGCGGATTTCTGCAAGTGATCAGGAAATGCATTGAATATTCAACAAACTAAAAAATTTACCTTTCTTTAAGTACAAGCATGTTCTGTTTGGGGCTTGCTAGGTATCTACTTTGCATGCATGTGATTGAAAGGCTTAGATTTTGATGGAGAGAAATTAATTCATGTTCATTGACTCCAGCTTTAACAATGATATTCTATCATAATATATTCACATTTTCTACTGAGTCTCCATTAACGCTCTTTCTTTTACCTATTCTGATGCTGCTGAGGGATATATTATTTTCTGCAAGACTTTGACAGGCACAGACAAGCATCTGCAATGGGAAATCCTTCACTTCTTGTTATCTGTAGGTTTTGTTAACTCTTCTAAACTAAATCTCAGGGCAGACAGATTCACATTTTATTCTTATTCCATATGGATTCTGCAATGAAACAACAATTAACATAGTGTCTGAGAGGCTGAGGTTACTGGTCTCAAGAAGACAGCATTTGTTTTGGTTTCAGGATCATTTACAACTTCAATGATAATGGAATCTGACATCTAATGTAATTATTCTCCAAATAAATAATTAAACTGGGAGAGAAAAGCAGGGCAATTTTAACTATTTATAGCAGGTGTCCTGAAAGACATTAATGGCAATGACTTTTTTCTTTAAGAAAATGGAATTCACAAGATCTCTACAAGATACTATAAAGGATGAAGAGAGACAGCAGGGGGGTTCCCTGTGCTTTCAAGTAGAAGTGGCAATCAGTGCCACCCATTTCATTATGGACTAGAGATCACTACTGAACAACCAATTTTACCTCATGTTGTACCTCACACTAGCCTCCTTTTGTATGTATTCAGTGAAAAGGAACGTGTCTGCTGGTGAGTTACACTGCTCGATTTCTGAGCCCACAGCTCCGTGCTGTGCTATATACTGCTGTACCGGTCAGTAGGGGTGACAGCATGAAGTATTTCTGCTTACATCTGAGGCAGTTACTCAGGGATCTCTCCATGGCCACTGGTTATCTGGCTGGTATCACAGGTAGAAGTCAGGATGTGATACATCTAAAGAAATGTAAGCATCCATTTTATGTTTAGATAGCACTCACTAGGTCTCCACTGAATAGAAAAGAAGGCCAGGATGAGGACCGTAGGTGTAGATACATACACTGGGGGTGCTGCAAGGTGTAATATTTGCATTTCTACTTTATTAAATTAAAAGAAAAAAAAATGTCTCAGTCTCGGGGAAAGGGAATTTTTCTCTCTAATGGACAGTGAGTTGGTGCCCTGAAGGCTGGTTAGAGTCTGATAAGAGTAAAGCCTCCATCATTAGGATCTTTAAGTTTTGTTGTCTTTCAGTACCGCAGGGAACTTCAGAGCAAGTCTGGTCACCTTTGGTTTCTTAGCTTTTTAGGCAAACCATCACTTGACAATTACTGTCAAGCAGAACGTGAGAACGTTTAGTAAAACCAGTGCCCTCCTGTTTAATCACGAATACTTTGCCAAGAGTTTCTTCTGAATTACAGCATCTCAGCTTTCAAATTAAATCTGACATCTAACCTAGCATTTGAGACATTCAGTATATAACCATCTCTAGAGAGAAACTGTCTGTTCAGTTACACTGCTGCTGCACCAGCGGTGACCTACCAGGAGAAGGAAAACTCCTTGGCAGATAGCCACCTTGCAAAGCTGCCTTTTAGAGCGTTTGAAAACCGGAAAGTTGTTGAGCCTGGGAAATGGTTTCAATCTGCTGTTAAAATTGATAAGAGTTGGCAGCGTGGCTCAAAGCCCTCCTCAGCACCTACAGAGATCCCTCGGTATCTCCTGGACATCGGAGCAAGGGGTGGAAGCGCAACAAACGGCCACGGTCCAGACAAGCCACCTTTGTGCAAGAGTCCTGCCCCGCTAACTTGTGCATCATCGGAGGTAGCGCAGCGCGCGTTGCACCGCTGCGGACCTGCCCGCAGCTTCAAAGGCAATTTGTGCTAAGGGAAAGAAGGGAAACAAGCCCTTTGGGTTCCCCAAACATTTCAACTTTCTTAGCAAAATTTATAAAGTGAGAACGCTCAGGAAGCCCCAGCAAAATGCTAAACACTGCGACATGCTGCTGGGAGTTCTGCGTGTGTTTGTAAGGTGCTGGTGAAGGCTCGAGTCAAAGGCACTTCCCCAGCAGCGAGCTCACGGTTAGAGGAGCAGAATTCGTCAGGACGGCAAACATGCTGCACATGGCAGGTACGAAATGAGGATGATAATGTGGGGACTCCCATGTGCACACGGCCTGTGTGAGATTGACCTGGCCTCGGATTCAAAGTTTTGCAAGTTAATTTGATGCTGAAAGGCTCAATTTGCCTTTGAGGAAGCACTGTGGAAAGCAGCAGTCATGCAGATAGGCAGAGCTTTGCATTTCCAGTCTTTTTCCCTCTTGCGGATGATTTATAAGCACTTTAACCGTTAGGGGTCAGTTATTACTCCCACCTTAATTCCTTTCCAGGTAAGATCATAGTTCTGGGGTAGCAGTTTTCTCCTTTGACTTATTTTATCAGAACTGGTCTGTTAATTAGAGCCAGGGTTTGGCTCCCTTTACTGTGAAATATAATTCTGTTATCAGTGCAACCACATTCTGCCCTAGGTGATTTCCACTTTGGCTTTAATCCTTTTTTTTTTTTTTAATCCCATGAAATAAAGAGTATTTCCTTACTTGGGTAAGCAGGATAGCCCTTTGGTCTAAATAGAGTTCTTTCATTTTGAGATTTCTGATATGCTAAACCTCTGTGAAAGTTTGATAAAAGGTAACTTTGAGGCTTTTAATTAATTATGTACAAAAAGTTGACAGTACTCCACTGGGAGGTGTTCCTAATAATCCATGCATGTAATATAGTGGGAACATTGTTTATAAATATAAATGAATCGGAAGGTTTGTAACCTTGGAACAAAAGAAGATGAAAAATCAAATCACGGCTGGCAACCTCACAATTAAATGTTCTAAGATTAAATGACCTACTTGAAAGCTACAATTTTATCTTTGTTTTCCAGTAAGTAGAAGAAAAATAATCCTTGTAACAGCTCCTTAAAGCGCTTACTGAGAGTGAAGCAAGGCAATACTGTTTTTAATATTTCATATCTCCCACAAATGAAAAGACACGCTTTTATGGTTCAGTCTGGCTGGAAAACGCTTAGCTCATATTGGGCTGACAGGGAGGGGGGAAAAGGGGAAAGGGAAAGAAGGCGTCAGCAGACCAGATACAAAGCAGTGGCGAAAGGAAATTGAAAGTCGGGGGTAAGCAAAAGAGAAGGAGGTCACAGCTTCAAAAGATGTAAAAGTAAGGCTGTCTCAAGGGAAAGGGTTAAGAATATTAACAAAACCAAATGAATCCAAATGAATGAAGGGAAGACTAATCCACAGATTCAATTCACTTCTGTCGCTGCAGCACTTGGAGGACTCAGAATCCTATTACCACTGGCTGGCATGGATTAAAGAACCACACCTTAGCACCACCGATATTTCACCTCATTTCCTTATGCGTAGCCACAGCAGAATGGCCACCTTCGGGGAAAGGTACGGCGCATCGGCAGCGTGGGACCAGGTCAGTTATAACCACCAATTTGCAGCTACTTCTTCAGCTCTAATTTGCTGGCATCATTAAAGGCAGCATCTCCAACCTGAAAATCACGCTTCTGTCTGTTCTCATTAAACTTAAAAAGCAGCACCTCAAGACTGTTGAAGTCAAAAAATAGGGAAAAATCTTTCTGGTTTCCTTCTATCACTGCCTGACTGTTTCAACGAAGGGCTCAACTTCTTCGCGAGGTTACTGCTGTAATAAAGGTCAATACATGGCATGAAGTACCTCAAGAGCACTGCAGGGAGAGACTTTGGCGAAGTGAACCGTGCTTCTCTCCCTGCTGCCCTTTGCAGTGAGGAAGTAACCGCGTGCTGTGGCTCTGCACCAGCAGCAAACACGTGCGGGGCTGCTGTGAGCTAGCTGCCAGCTGGGCGAGGGGCATCGCCACCCCTTCCTCCACAGGGCCGCCTCCTTTCCTGGAAAGGCCCTGATGAGACTTTTCATCTTGTAAAGAGGTGGTAATTTTACAAGTCAGCCAGCTCCCCTTAGGCCTTTCTCTTCTTCTTTGTGACAGCCCTAAAGCTCGAGAGCCTCAGGATTACTTCTAAACGCTAATTTCCATAGAAAATCATGTCAGAAAGCCCTGAGAAATTTGTTTGTTTTCTTTTTCTGCCTAGAGAACAAAATACCCAAATGACACGCTGCCTCCTTCCCTCTTCACTAGCACCTGCAGCGCACCTGACAGGATTTCGGTAACCAACCACTCCCAGGAGCCCCGCTGCAGCGGTTGCTGCCACTGAGCAGCGGGCCAGCAGAACTGGGAAAACACCTTCCTGTTCTGCAAGGACACTGAAGAAAGGGTGAAAAATAACACTGCTAACACTTTCAGCTTTGTTTCCAGTATTTCGGACGGAACTGCTCCTTTAATGAATGGCCGATGTTATGTTTGGTTTCAGATGCGATGTTCTGGTTGGGATCCGTCCCCTCGCTCCCGTCGGAGTCACAGTAACGTGCAAAGCGCCAGAGAGGCGCAGCGGGCTGGGAGCGGCAGGCGCCGAGTTTAGATGTAGAGCTTAGGGATATGGTTTAGTGGGGACTGTTAGGGTTAGGTTAGAGGTTGGACTCGATGATCTTGAGGTTTCTTCCAACCTAGAAATTCTGTGATTCTGTGATTCTGTGATTCTTTGATTCATCTCCAGCACGGCGTGGTTCCTCGCGCTGCTCTGCTGGTTGCTCCCGAGAGATTTTTAGTGGGGCGGGCACTGAGGCTAACGCTTCAGGAGCAGTATCTAGGGACAGTGGGCCTTGAAGCTCTTTATGTTTATTTAACAGCCGGCCGTTATTTGATTTATTTATCTATTTTAAAAATGCAAATGTCTGACAAAACATTTGAGATTTGAGATTTGTTTGAGATTTCTGCTTTGGAACCCCAGAAAGAAATGCGTGGGGGCTGTTTCATGACTGTATTTTTAACCTTCACACAGAAAAACTGAGAGGCAAATTTGCACTTCAAACTATGGCTGGTACCAAACCACCCACATACGGAGATAATAAAACATCAAAAGGCCCGTGAAATATGCTGGCACATGTATGTATGTTTAAAAAAGTGCACAAAGTGAAAAAAAAACAGGAACATGCAACTAAAGTTATTTTCCAGCTGGGGTATTAGTTATAATAAGCAAAGCATGCAATTTCTGTAGTATTTACCCCATGCTCGGCTGACGTGATACGGTAAAAATGAATGTTTTTGTAGTATTCAGATTGCTGAACATAAGCATATCTTCTAATAGGAACAGGAACATTAAACGAGACAAACGTTACCCAGCTCATTAATTCTATTTGGCCTGAAAATTGTTGTGTTTTGCTCTGGGGAATAGATTGAGATCTTCTCAGCGCAAGTTCCAAAAGTGCCTAATGCAAGCATCAGTGCTGCTCACCATCGGGAGGCCCAGCTCTGCTGCTTAGACACAGCAGAAGCTGTCGGCCGACTTCTGTCTCAGCAGCTTTGCTGCAGGACTGAGCCCCTGCAAACAAAGCCCTCTCCTTTTGGCGTGGCAGCACCTGGAGAATTAAACTTGTGCAGGGTGGGCTGCTGGAGAGGTTGCCCAGTGCAGAGAGCTCACAGGGCTGCTACCATTGTCCCTGCCCTGGCCAAACCCTGTGCAGAGAGCTGTGCCTCTGCGTCGGAGCTCTCATTTCGAGGTAGATATATTATCAGACATGAGGCTGGAAATATCAGCCGTCACTTGATGGGCTTTTCTTTGGTACAGGAACAAAGGTACATCTGTAGCTGGTATTCATCGCTATTTTTGTATCAAAGCTTCCTTATCTACTTGGCAAGTGATTCAGGGATTTTCTCTCTCTCCTAGGTGCCCCTGCAATGTGTTTGTTGTAATCTCTCACATAGCCTCATTACACATTTTGCTCCACATTAATAAGAAATGAAGAAGTCGGGTTGCATTAGTTCTCTTATCTCAGGCAGCTCTTTTCAGAACTCCTACCCCAAAAGTTAAATGCCCTCTTTTGACTCCACTTCTTTTGTTTCCCTTTCCTCTGAGCTTTTCTCCTCCGCTCTGCGCTCCCTGAATCTGCTCTGTGACCAGCACCGACCTCCCCAAAGCTTTTAACAGAATGATGAAACAAGCTACGGCAAGATATCATACATACATGCATACATAAGCATCTTTCTTGTACACGTATGTATACCTATACTTCTGCTCCGTTCTTAACGCTTTTCTTGCTGACACTTCTTCCTCCCTCCCCACCTATTTCTGCAAGTGGCTGTGCTTCATCTGCCACAGCAGATGATGGGAGTTGTGACGATCTCTCATTAGCCCTTCTGCCAGTATCTACTGGCCGCACTCAGCTCCATTCTGCTTCCTGCAAAGGCCAGCTCTGCTGCTGCTTTTGGCTCTGCTGTTAAAAAATTATCTCTGATGCTGATGACTTCAAACTCACAGGAAATGGAGATAGGCAGAAGCTGTGATATTTGGATTTGGATTTGAAGTCCTACAGAGTTCAGGCTTTCTGGGATCTGCCTGGTATAATGATAAAGGTTGCAAGTAAAATAGGAATTTAGGTAACTCTCATTTCTAATGTTCAGGTAGTTCAGAAGCATTTAGTTTGGCACCAGGGCCTTTTCTAAGAAACAGCTACATTTTTGATTGACCATTTATCAGTCTTTGAGCTACTGATTAACAAATATCTTTTGCAAAGGGATGGGGAACACTGCTGAGAGCCATATGAATCCTGTGTGAAATTCTAACGTGGTACCTTTTTGGTTTCAAAAGGTAAAAAAGAGTAATGCCATGTTTTCCTGTAATACACATCATCTCCAGATGCCTCTGACATGATCTCAGACAACCTGCTACCAAAGGGGCGGTGGGAGAGTGAATTAACAGCTCCGACCCACCTGCCTCAGGTGCCTTGCATTAATGTGTTTTGCTTTTCTTTGAAGCTGGGAATCCCATGCAGAGGCACGGCATGATGTTTGCCACATGGCACACCCAAAGCCGTACGTACACGCACCTGCAGTGAGATCCTATCCCGCTGACTGTGGGCATGCAGCTGGGCACTGATACCCTTGAGCAGCAGCCACCCCTCCGTGGCAGCCTGAAGTGCTGTGCTCGTCCCGAGGCATTTTTGTCCCACAGGTGGCACCCAGGTTGTGTGGGCACGGTGGAGTGGCAGTGGCAGCACTGCACCTTGAAAGCCACAGCGTACAAGCCAAAAAGGCGAGATACATAATGCTGTACTCCCCACCAGCTACATAAAAAGGCTGCCATATAATAGGGAAAAAACAACTTGTCTCCCTTCTCCCAAGGTTGAGTCCTGAGCCACCATCCTTCAGGTATCAGCAACGGCAGACAACGGTGGGGAGAGGGGCATCAGCTTTCTGCCTATTCACTTTCAGAGATTTTTAAAAATTATTTTATTTTGCTAGAACTCACACTAAAAAACTCTCTCCTTTGTTGCTGCTGATGTGGAATAGCCTCCAGCATCCTGCAGTGACCTATGTGTGATACAGCTTCGATCCACAACACATCTCCTATCTCACTTCAGTTCCTCTCCCTTTTCTTTTAAACAGCAAGTCAATAATCACCACTCCTGGAAGGATTTTCTTTGATCTGTATACTGAAAGTATGCTTTTGACCAGCGTCTTCCAGTGCGGAAGACTGAAAAAGGGGACAGGATGTTGGAGCTTTTCTCCTCCTTCCCAAGAGCTGCAGGGCTGGCACTGCCCAGTGCTATGCTGCACGCTGGGTTGGAGGTGCGTGGGTCTTCCTGCGTGTGCGAGTCCAAACACAAGGCTGTGAAGGACGCTGACCTTCCTGACACAGATGGCTAGGAAGAAACCCAGCTACTAGTAACTTTTTTCTGATCTTCCTGCTGTGCTTATATATTTTATCATTCATTTCTGAACATTATCTGTGTAGTCGGTACCTCCATTACAGTTTCAGAAGGAGCTGTAAGATGCACCAGCATGAAAGCTCATTTGAATCCCTGCCGTTTATCCACGTGTACTGCTTCTAAAGACACCACTGCCGTCTTTTAATATATCATAAAACTGCATTTAGATTAAAAGAGAGATTTAAATTTTGTTCTAAACACCTTTGGAGGTGTTTTAATCAGTGTTTCAAACACAGATTCAGCAAGTAGTGGAAACACTGCCATTCCTCAACAGCATGTAAAGAGAACCGTGGGTCACCTTTATGCGTGTGTGTGAGTCTGAGTGTGTGTGAAATCATGCTATGCAGATTTGGGGCAGCTTCTCTTTCTTCTGCATGGACCCAGAAACACTTTGCTATCCTGTTGGTCATCTTTGAGTGTTGCACTTAGTAACTGAGTGAAGGTCTGCACCATGGGGAGAGGTAATAGCAAGCTGGGGCACAGTTTGCGGTCACAGAATGCCTTCTGAGGATGGACGATTTTATGTCCCAGAGCTCGTTCCCCATGTTTGCACAAGAGGAAGAGAACATCCAAAAGATGAAACCCCCCACTTTTGAAGAATTTAGGTTTATTAGTACAGTGCTGAGATTGTGAGGCCATTTCTTGTAAATATTAACCCTGACAGAAAATGGAAACATTTATTCCTATGGTTTTGCCTTCCAGCCATTACTGAAGTGGCTCATTAAACGATCAAGTTACGAGATCGTGCCTGTAACCTTTTGCGGTTTCATTTGCATTCCAACAGATTTACATGCTGCAAAACCAGGAAATTCATGTTCCAGACTAGATTTGGTTGTATTTAACCATTTTCGTCTTCTCCCCACTCAGATCAGCTGGCTTAAGCTGCTGGTTTGGCTTCACGTCCTCCTTTCCCCACCAGAGAAAGAAGGGCCCTGCCACTTCTGTGAACAAAGTAAATGTCAAGTAAAGGGAGAAAAATGAGTGAATAACTATTTGCATAAGTACAGAAGAGAAAATCTTGAGCAATTTTCTTACGGCATTTCTTTGCTCTTGAGATGAATTTTAAATAACAGGAAGTCATTCCTGCCTGGGCTTTACATAAATGATGATTTATATCTTTTTGCCTCAAGTCAATTCCTGTGATATATAGATGAATATGTATCAATATTTGTGCAGATATGTGCACAATAGATGATTCATGGCTTATTTATTAAAAATGGATTCTTGGTGTAACCATTTTCTAAAAGTTGTCATGTCCCCCTATTCATCTCCTGCTCCTTCATCCAGCTCTTTCCCTCTTAACAAGCTATTTCATTAAAAAAATATATTAGGGAATGTTCTGGAGATTTTTGTTAAATAGTTAAGGGGCAGTAATAGATTAAGCTGTTCTTATGCCGTTCGATGTCAGTGTACGAACACAATTCAGTAGACTAAGTCAGTTCTAAAGGAAGCAACAAGTCTGGCAGGGGATTTAAACTTGCAAATGACTTGCAATAAATAAATCAGTCCCAGTAAAACATAGCTACACTGTCCTCAGGAATATACCAAGTCCTGAATGCGGATTTATTTAAGATCTGAACCCTTCCCTTCACTCAGATGGTTTGTGGGAAAGAAGAGTGAATAAAATTAAGCTTTACACTAAGTGTTTTTCAGTTAAGGGTCCAGTTAAGACTAGAACTGGAAGAGCATCTGACTGCTTCATACCTATTGTGGTAGGTAAAAATATTTAGGTTAAGCTCTGCTTCCTCTTCCTCATCTGTATATTGGAATATTTAGGAGATACTCAGGCGGGGTGGAACTAAGCAGCTCTGGGAGCTGGATTTGGTGGTGCTGTGCTCTTTGCCATGTACCACTCTGCTTAATGACTGGTGACGGGTGGCTGGCCACAGCTGGCGAGGTGGATTTTTGTCCTTCGGCAGTGTTTCAGGCATCACAAGGGGACTTTTGGATCAATAAGAAGCCACCATATCCAAAATACAGCATTTAACTGTCAGCAGCATCTGTACTTCATACCCAACAGCACTGGCTAGAAAGCTGGATTATTATTATTATTTTTTTCTCATTGCAGGAGACAAGAACCAAATCAGATAGGGAAGATACAGACTACATGATATGAAGGCTGGATTCATCCATTAATGTTTAACTGCCTGATTTTAAAACTGTGCTATATAGTGTACAGTTTCTTGGAAAGAAAAAAAAAAAAAAAAAAAGGAAATCTAACTAAGCTGTCTCTTCATTTCAAAAAACAAATGCTTATTTTAAACTGTTAAATAGAACTTGAGTCCCTGGAAATAATTTGGTTGCCTTCTGCTCTGCTTTTTCTATTTCTTAGCTTGACATTTCACATTTGACATAGCCAGTGCACAAATAAGTTGCACATGTTTATTCATTTTATCCTGTGAACACAGTGACACAGCTGATAGAAAAGCATTCTGGTATTGACATGAAATTAGCTCTCCGAGCATTTCATTTCTCTAGGAAGCTGAATCAAGTAATCCAGTTAACAGCACACTCTCAAACTCTGTACCAGCCACCTACAAGACTGATCGGTGGGGGACAAGAAGAGGACTGTGCCCATGTATTGCAACACAGTTAAACATTTCCTGGAGTAAGATGATGCAAATAGCATAGCTGGTGTTGGCTGCAAGAGTCCTGGACCTGTATCTACTGAGTGATTCTCATCATAAAAATAAATGCAAAGATAAATTGTGTATTCATGTGACAAATGACAAATGTGGTTTTACAGTACTGCCACAAGAGCATGAATCTTGTTAGAAGAAATTGTTGGGGACCTAGCTTTTGTTCATCAACAGGAGGACAGGAAAGCAAACGTGCTTATGACACGTTGCACCTATTGCTGCTTACCACTTCAACGAGTTTGTGCTGCTGGACTGCGTGCATCTGCTGTTACCCTTTACTGGGATATACAACCAGTCTGGGCTTCACAACAGTGTTTTACAAGAACCTTGTAGGAATCAATGGATGTATTTAAAATTCTCTAAATATGAGGAGCACAGTATTCAACTCCAGAGGTAAATATGGAAGAAGGATAATCAGCAACTCCCATCTTTGGTGGTTGTATTTTATGACGTTGTTCTCGATGCCCTTGCATCTTTTTGGCTTCCTGTATTCTTTAAAATTAGGTACACACACATTTTGCCATCATTCAATTGAGTAACGAAAATCATAGACTGACTTTGATCGAAGAATAATAACATCCCAAAGGTTCCTCAAGTAGGCAGCGATTTTTCACATTAACGCATAACTTAAACAGAAGAGGTTAAAAATCCCCAAAGTTTTTGTGTACAAGAAGCTGGACATTGTGCAAACACTGTCTTCTATTCATCTTCTGAGACTATTTGGAATGCTTATGGCTATTTTCAAGATGCTTAGAAAAATCTTCATTCACCAAATCACATTTTCTATTAAGAATGTTTTAGTTTATTTGAAAATAAACCTAAGGACAGCTGATGAGGTGCCTACACGCTATTTCAGAAAATGAAAAATTAGTCTTTAAAAATATTAGTATGTTAGTTTTTTATTTGATGCTGTTTTTGGACCAGTTTACATTCTGTTTTTCTGTTTTCCTTCTCTTTTACAGGGGTATTTATAGAAGTTCTCATATTCAGTTTCTGCATACAATTAAAACTGTATAGTTAAGTGATAACTTTAACATTCAGCGTTTACTTCTCTGTCTTGTGTGATACACGTAAAAGAGTCGGCTTCCCATGTTCATTAATTCTGATTACCCAATCATTTCCAACTGTTAATTAACTAGTACGATCGAATAATTTCTGTAACATTATTTTAAGGCATTGATCAACGTAATTTTGAACTCAGAAGTCATATCCAGTTCTACAGCAACCTCTTAGATGAATGCCGAAGTAATTGGCTCCCTCAGAGATAATCCCTGTAATCACATACATCAATAACAACATCATGAGTCCCTGTCAACAAGAACAGAAGACAATCAGCCAAGTTGGCTCACTGCTAGACTGAGATAGTAAAATAAATACCATCATGCAAATTGAAAGGGAAAGGTCCTCCTGAAATACGTTTCTAGAAGGCAAAACTTTCTTAAGGAAAAAAATGAAGCCTCAGAGGTTGACTCAACTGCTCATACTGGTCTGGTAGCTATTTCTTACTTCGGGGCAACCTCCTACATAGCTGTGAGCAGCAACGCTCTACGAGGTGGTGAACTCTCACCGAGAGATGGGATATTCTGTCAGCCTGAGGAAGGAAGTACAGATAAGAAAGGCTACAGAGAAGTGTCCTGGGCTCTGCCCAGGGATCTTGGGCTGTCCATCAGATGGTGTCTGAAGCCAGAAGGCTTGTTTTAGAAGGAGTCATTGAGAGGAGCCTGGCATTCAGTTTTCAAAGGGTCTGGAGAAGGTGTTCTGTGTGACTTACAAAGCTTCTTATTACTTCAGATGACAATCAGGTCATGAAGTTTTAGTTTCTTTTCTTTTAAAGATAACAGAGGAAGAGCTAAAATATACCATAAACTGAAGTAAAGACCTTGTTTCCAGATTCCTCATAGGACAGGCATCGCTGTTACGCATGGGGTAGAATGTACTTTTGTTTATCTCATAAAGTGAGCCTTCAGTGATGAACCAACATATGTCTTGAAAATACTGCATTTAGTTCAGTAAAGCTGGATGCAGCGATACCAGAAATATCAACTACTGAAGGCTGTTAAAGAGATTCTTCATTGAAACTGGCAGTCACATTGGGAACCAGCTGTTGGCTGTAGGTAGATCATTTTCAAGTAGTTTAAAAATCTAAAGGATAATTCTAAGTTTCTATAGCAAAAGCCAAGATAATTCCCTGAGTAGTCTCACCAAGAAAATTGCACAGGTTCTTAACACAGTACTACCAGATGTGATACAGTTTTTGTCTGTGACCTGTTGGACTTGAGAATTAAAGGAAGTGAAATGAATTCTGAGCATGGGTATTGCAATTGGTACACAGTATGTGAAACTATAAAAAAAAAAGAAAAAAAAGAGAAGAATGAGTTCAGTTGCAGTCTCGGGAAATAGTAAAACCTCACTGGTTTACATCTGCCTATAAAGGTGCTTTATTCCAGCTGTCCATTGTAATGATAAAATACAGTCTATGTGATCATAGGTAAGTTTTCCCTGTGTGTTGACCAAATCCCTCAGAGTCTCTACTTTATAGATAAAATTGTATTTATCTAACTAAAAGGTTGTTCAGAGCCTTTGAGGTTTTTGTATGAAACTCACAGTTGTGTAAAATCAAAATATTATTATGCAATCTAAAAATAAAACCTAACATACCAAGTCCCTGGGTATTGTTAGAAGAGAGAACTTTACCCGGGTGGATGGCATGGAGATGATGTGAATACAGCTTAGCTGGTAGAGTACACAAGCTCCTGACTTCATGGTTCGAGCAGAATTTAACCCATTAAAGTGCCAACTTCTATTCCAGTAAGTTTAAAATGAAAGCTGAAGTTGCTTTCCACTTTGAGGTAAGCTACTGGTTACAGTATTGAGTGCCTTAGGTAACAGCCGGTCACTTTGTCAAGTAAGAATAGGGTACCCCTAATTTTGCATGAAGCCCATTCCTCAGGTTTTGGCTCAATAGTTAAGAACAAAGGACTCAACAAATACCATGGTAGAAGATAAACAGTGCAACTGTATTCTTCTGATAGCTATTTACCACACTGGATGTGCAGACACCACTGGTTTTGCAGAAGAGATTTGAACAGAACTGTAACTACTTCTATTATATTGTCATGCCAAGAAGCAGGGTTGGATTGTACAAGTGCTTCAGAACTAATATCATTAGAAAGATCAATAGGAAAAATCAATAGGAGTTACTGATGTCAGAAGGAGACTAAATAGAGAAGATACAAAAAAATATGTTATAAATTTGATTTTCTAGTTAGGGGCTCTGATCCAGTGCTTGCTTTGAGCAGCACTGTTTTGTTTTGTTTTTTTCTTCTATACCCTGTCCAGATGTAGCACACTTAGGAATACTGTTTGTATATTTGGTATATATGATATTATACTTATGGATATAGATGCAACACAGAGCTGCAATAAATACATGATGTTCCCACCTAAAATATTTGCCACTTTATAGTACGGTAGCCTGAAGGCCCTGGCAGACACTCTGTACCTGCTTGTTTATTCTTTTTCACACTTCTGAAGAATCAGCTTTACTAATCCAAGTACAAAAGATTATTCTTTTTCCTGAAATAACACTTTAAATAGCCTCATAACCTTCCCTTTACCCCCAGTTCATTCATTCCAGCTCTCAGTGACTCCCTCCCTACCACAAATGGAGTTACAGTTCTCTTTTGCACGCTTGAGCAGATGCATGGATAGGAGTGCTTCCTGAAGGCCAAGGTTTCTCAAAATGCTACACATGATGACAAGCCTAGAGAGACAGACAAATGCCCTTGGTGGTAGACGGTGCTCGGGCTGAGGACTTGCTGGCCGTTATGGTGCTGGCTGCAGAATTCCCTCTGTGCCAAAACCAAGGACCCCAAGAGGCTCTCCAGGATCAAGAGCTGCTGTTTTCATTTTTAAGAGCATCTGAAGAGTGTCCTAGCAATGCTCCAACCCACAATAATGAACCTCCCTCCCAACACTCCCACACTAACTGTGAATTATGCAGCAGGAGAGGTGAGTGTATTACTTCAGGGACGGGAATTTTGCCTGCAACTCTTGTTTGGACACAAGAACATAAAAATACTACTGGACATCATTACATAATGCCTACATCTGCCTCAGTAAGTCCCTAAAGCAAAAGGCTGTTTATTCTTGTTGTGTTCCAGGATCAATTCCAGCGTATAAGATTGTCCTTGCTGCACAAAAACGTAAGCATCCATTCTAAAGTACTTTAATGGCTTTCAAGGAATGAAAACAAATGAGCTATATATTAGCTACATATTTTTTATTTTTTTATTTTTATTTTTTATTAAGGTGTCAGGAGCAGAAGAGCTTCTTTTACTCCAGAAGGAAATAGCCTTAGATAATCATTAAAAAAGTGCCAGTCTCACTGTGGGGGTTGCGTTTACTGCCTGCTCTGATTTACTGTGAGACAGATAAGTCAGGGCAAGTAGCAGGGATTTTTAAAGCTGACTTCTCTTTTTGGCTGAACACCTATAAACTGTCACTACTCTGCTCTCCCACCCCAAGCCTGTGAGAGGAAGGAAGTGGGGGCTAAGCCCTTCTCAGAGAGCACAGGGTCTCTGTTAGGGCCCCACGTCTGCTCCCAGCCTCCTGCTTACTGGTAGCGCCCCTCCAGGCGCAGCTCCGGCATGGTGCATGTGCGTTAGGATGGCAGGGGTTCCTCTCACTGAGACAAATATCTTTCCATTTCATCGCAGATGTTAATAAAGAACTCGGGGAACTGACATCCAGAGTGGATGTATGTGGATGAAAATTGATCAACAAATCTACATATGGATCACCAGACGCTAGCAGGTGGCTCCTGTTGCAGTCTTGCACTCACCTGGCAGTTTCTCTCTGAGTAGGAGGACTATCTTTACCTACAGCTGCAGACCCCACCTTTGCAACTCATTGTTGTCAGTTTTCAAAAAAGAAGTATAATGAATATGAAGTTTCAGCCACTTACAGCACAGACTTACAATACTTTGTCATTGTTCTTTTATCCCAGGACTGCAATTTCACTCTAACACAGGCAAGAAGCATCACACTACAACCAAGAGAAGTAAGAAATGACCGGTAAGTATTTCCAGCGCTCCCTTTCCACTTTTACCCCCAGCTTTATTCCTCTCAAAGACAGTTTTAAAAACCAGTTATTAGTTTTAAGCTAAAATGTTTCGGATACGGGTGAGGATAATGGTTACCCTGCACGGAGTATTCCTTCAGAAACCACACGGGTTAGATGCCGTTAGGAGAAGCACACCACTTGCCGGCCCCTTTCTTCAAGATCGTCTCCTCAAAACTATTTTAGGAGCACTCTGCCACTTACTGATTCAAAACATATTTTACAGACCTCTTGGTCAAGTTTTTGGAAGCGTGATAGCATTTGCAAGAGCAGCTGAGAAGTCTCCCTTGCCCCCCACCATTAAGATAAAAGTGTCAGACTGCAGCGAGATACGGGGGCGGATGTTTCCCATTGTTCCCACCAGCAGTGGACAGCCTGTGTGAGACACCATCCTGCTTTCCAGCACCGGTCTCAGTCTTTAATGCCTTCTTGCAAAGAATTAATTCAAGCTGACGGAACTGTAATAGCAGACTGTTTAAAACTTATTTCAGGTTATTTGCCCTGCCAGGTGGTAGGCAGTTATTTATATGCAGATGTAGAAGATCATTGCTCTGTAGGTTTAATGAAATCCTGTTTAGTTTACTCAATCCTAAATCAAATGAATCAGCTTTTTTTTTTTTCTTTTTTAACCTTTTCAACTTGAGATGAAGATGATCTAAATCTGAAGGGAGTAAGTACTGCAAAATGTAGTCCAACTCGGATAATTCACTAAAACAGTTAAGAAATTGCTTGTTTTAAAGATATAGTTTAAATAAATACTAATCTTATTTTTTAAAAACTTGCTCATTTAGACAGGTGTTTTGCTAAAAGTCTCATGTTTGTACAGAAATAAGATATAGTATCCTCAAAATTTAATATAAAAATAGCTGAACACTTTGGAAGAATAAATTAGGAATTACTGTGCAGTATAAAAAAAGTAGTCTTCATTTGCATGTGCTAATTAATTTCTACTTTATCCCATCAGCATTTGGGAGTAGTGGCCTTATTAGCTGGAATGAATTTGCTTATAGTCTGAAACTAAACACTGAACAAACTCAGTGAAGGTCACCCTTTTTCCTTTCAATTATCAAGGTTAATTATAAGAATAATTAGGTCAATTTGTAACTTTGATTAGGAGAATTTACCTTCTTTTGGCTTTGACATAGAATCTGGATCTGCATTGAAAGATTTTGCCTTCTGTACTCAGCTCAGTAGTTTTGCAATGTCCTTCTTACATCCATTTCCAGGTTTAACTGCCCAAATGACACCAGATAATTGAACTCACATTGGAGCCTGTATGTATGTTTTGTCTTGTCATTAGCCTTTTCTTGCTGTAATTCAGTAACAAAATTTGTCTTTATAGAACAGATTAACAATTTCAGTGGAGACATTAAAAGTTAAATTGTTTGTGTCCTTTTCATACACTGCCAGGTATAACCTAGAGCATCTGCATCAGTAATTGGCAGAACATTACCTTTATTTTGGGTTATCTTAAACAGTTTCACTTTTTCCTATAGTTGTCCTAAATATTCTTTCTAAGCTTTTATAAATGAAATGAGGCATAGATGGGGACATGTATTTTGCTTATATTTTCTGCCTCAGTATAGCACATACTTAAAATATTCCGAAGGCTTGATCCCAAACAGCGTTATGACCCCAGCATCACTGACACGTGCACCCTAAGCAAAGACATTCTCCTCAAGAACATGAGGTTTAAATAAACGCAGGTTAATTGGCAAATACAAAAAGGGCTGGAGAATAATTTATTATCCCATTTACTGGTGGGTAACAGAAATGGTAACCAATCTGCCCTCTGGGACAAATTTGCACCTGGATCAAGAACTTAATCTTAGTCTGAAATTCACTGCTTTAACGAGAAGAAAATCTTATTTCAGTTGTAATATGACCCTTCCCTGATTAAAAGCAACACGGAAACCACTAGCAGTTGACTTTTATAACCTTCTGCCTTTGGGCAATTAACAGAGGGACTAATTCTGCAAGGTAGAGAAGGTTTTCTGAGTGGCAGCAAAGATTTCTTTTTCCTTTCGTGGCCAACGAGTTTGAGGCCCTGGCAATACTGAAAAAACTCTGAGGTGTTGTGCCTGTTTAAAAGTGCGAGAAGAAAACGTCAGGACGAGTACCACAGATGTGCAGTGGTTTGCATCTACACCATAAATGCTAATTAAGCGGTTGGACTCCACTGGGTCCCTGGGAAGTGTGAAGGCCTCCCGAAGTGACAGCCTTGAAAGGAAATTTCAGCTTGGGCTCCATTTACTCTGACGATCCAACTCAATTTCTCTGCTAACACTGTATTTTCATTTGGTGGCTGTTTCAGACATCCCTTGACTTCTCCATATTTTCAAAACATTGAAAACTTTCTCTAACAGCAGCGTACCAACTGGGCAGGAGCTAATCCTAATTATCTCCCTCTTCTGCACAGATTCAGTCTTCAGGGCCTGCCTGATGCCCTGCTGCAGCCACCACCATCTCCCGGAAAGGGGTGATGACACTTGGATGCTGTACGCACACACCACTTAGCTGGACCTTTTATGAGCCCAATTTAGCCCCCAAACCAGGAAACTAGATCAGAAAAAAGAAATGGACTCTTCTCCTAGAACAACTGGGAGTAGCTTACCCTCCTGCAACCTGACTCATTTTCTACAAACGCCCTGCCAAGCTGTACCCTAGAGAACAGCTTCTTATTTAATCGATCTTATTCCATATAGGAGCACAATGATTATTTTTGTTGTTGTTCTTTGGTTTGTGATTATTTTTTTTTTCATTTGAGCCTGACTGACAGCCAGCTAGTATGCTCATCAGCCCCAATGAACTCAGCGTATCTATATGAAGATCCACTTGACAGCAACCCTGAACCCTTTCAGTGTAACAAAAGTCACCTAAATATTTAAAATTCTCCCTTAAGCAGGACAGACAGTCTAGAAGGCACCAACATCTCTTCTGGACTATTTGCTTGATTCAAGATAAATCTAACTAGGTGTAGCTGTTTCCCTTACCTTGAGCTTATCAGGGATAGAGACCTTCAGTTAGCTTTAATTCTCCACCAGCAGTTTTCTCTTTTAAAATACAAGATTTACATAAAAAATCCCACAATAACAAAAAATAACAGTTTAAATGGAGCTCTCACTCTTTTCTTTACTCATCAGCTTTTGCCATATGTAAAGCCATTTTTTTAAGGGATCATCGAAGTCTTCCCCCCTGAAATTATTGTATCCTAAGTAGTCTTTAGCTATTGAACAGTCGGCTTTTCCTCCATCTGCTAGCATGCTCCTCCTCCTTATTTGCTGTTTTCATACCATCAGTCTAGGTTTGCACTCCTCCTGTGCCTTCCTGGGGTTTTTCAACTGTCTTGTCTTCAGCACACGAAAATCCAGCGGCATCCTCCTTGACTATCAGAAACTATACACACTATTTCCTTTCAATACTAGAAACAGGAATGAAATCAAATTCAAATACTTGTTACTTCAACTAAGATGAAGACCAAGTAAGTATCTCCATAAGTATGCCCTGTCCTTTCACTGCTGGTAACTATGGGTGGCAATGAACAATTGAGCAAGTTCTTTTCTTTTCTTTGGTGAGCAATAGTCAAAAACGTCATGACCAAGAAAAGAAAGCAAACTGTCAGGTTTGCTTGAAGTTTCGTCTGGGCGTCTCCGATCTACCTGTCTTAGTGTCTAGGTGGCTACAGCCTGTATTATCTGGGCCTAGAAAGCTCAAGCAATCTGCAGGTGTCACCTGAAGAATTCCAGCTGAGGAGGCTACGTGCCACTTTGGTCCTAATTGTTCTGCTGACCTATTTGCTTTTACCTGTGGAGATTAGGGTATACCAGCACACCATATAATTGTAGGACTGCGTCTGCACTATACAACTTGCAGAAAAGGAGCTTGCATTTTCTTTTAATAAGTGAAACTTATTTAAGCACGTACACTCCCAGCTTGTCAGCTCCCTGCTGCTGTAGCTTAGCTTTTGTGCCTTACCTTGTCCTGAGATGAGTCCTGAAGGTCACTTGTCCACACAGCAAGCAAATATTTAAAGTGTTCCTTAGCAGAATGCGAACCCCTCTGCTAAATTGCTGTGTAGCCCTTAAAAACATAGCTAGTGGTGACCGCATAACAATATCAGTCATTGCTTCATCCTCACAGTCAGTATTTAGAAAGAGCTTTGAGGCTGGGAAATATTCTTGCCGTGTTCAAAATGCTTCTGAATGGAGTAAGCAAAGCGCTTCCAAAAGCACTCTAAAAAAAAAAACCCACAAAGATGAGCATTTAATGTTATTTATGGAGTTCCATTGGTTCTGTTGCATGTTACCCATCCCGAGATGTAGCCAGTCATGTCTGCAGCGATATGGTTATGGATCAAATGTGTGCACACTGACAAGAGAAGGGCAGCCGCCAGCATCAGTTTGCAGTGACTGAAACCAGGAACAGATTGGGATTTGACTGGGAGCGCAGATAAAACAGGTGGCTTTGTTTAGCCAGGACTGGGCACCAGAATATGCCTCATTCTGCAAATGTGACTGAAGTAATGTTGGACAAGTCTGTGAACGAACACATTGAGGAGAAAACTCCCAATCAAAGAATGATTTTTACTCCCCTGTAACTAAAGCCTTTGTTCTATAGTTTATTAACTAACTGTGTTTACAGAAAGGTACTTTTAAAGGGAAGGCCACCAAAAATTACAATACTGAAGCTAGAGTGCAATTTTTTATGCAATTCAATGTAATTTTGCAAATGGACACTGCCTTCTCACTGAAAATGTAATCACCACATTCATGGGGCTGATAGCTTGAGCCAAGCTAACATCTCTGTTAATGCTTTCCTCTTAGGATGCTGCAGCTTAGAATGCAAGAACAGCAGAACTCAGCACAGTAACTTTGTCAATTATTACAATATTTACTGCGTTTCATATGAACAAGATGGATTTATATTGGCTGCAAGGGGCTTGAAGGAATTGCCTATTGAATTTCTTTTCCCCCCGATGCAAATTCTGGATTCAAGGTAGCAGACAAAAGGAGCTCTACTACCCTATTCTCCTGGGTTCACTTTTTAGGCAGCCTGAAGCTCCAGTTTGCTTCAGGGTACCAAGGAGCTGGTAGTAGACACTGAACTAGAACATCAGCCTCCCATAAATTCAGCCAGACGCTTCCTCTTTTGCAGGACATCGCTGGGGAAATGATTGTCCGTGAGCTCACGAGCAGTAATGCAGATTTCCCCTGCTCAGTGAATATTCTTTGTTCTTCTGAATAATTATTTTAAAGTCAAAAGTTAATGGGAAGCTTTGCAGTGTTTTCTCTAAATCATCATGTTTTAAAACCTGTAAGAATTTTTCTCCATATGAGATGCATTGCAAAAAATACAGACATTTGCATGACATTCAATGTCCTTTTTACTATCTTGGCTGGCTGCCTTTAGCTGCTTTTCTTTATGACTGCTAGAAGCTTCAGTCCTTTTATCACTTCACTCCCAACCTAAGGACATTTTTTTTTTTTCCAGCTCAGAGTAACTGTGTGAAAACAGCTTTCCATCTACTTTTATCAAAAGAGTGAGCCCTGCATCTCCCCAAGGCTGGGGCAACGGCACATCAGCAACACAAGCTCTCTTCCTGGCTCAGAAGCTGCACCTACCACTCATGCTCTCATCCTCCACCTCACAGTAAAAGGCAGACTGTAGACAATACCTCTAATACACAACTGCAACCTTTTTTCTTTTTTTTTTTTTAAAGCAAACCAGCAAAACCTGCGTTTGAGGGAGCATCTGCAAGCAAACACAGAGCGGCTGGCAGTCAGCTTCCCTTGGAGCAATACGTAGCGGTTGTTTGTTTAGTGGTATCACGCTAGTTTTGAGGAATCTTAACCAAGATGATGGCCTCATTTTGCTGTACAAACACATACAAGAAAGCAAGCTATACCGCAAATACAGTAACCTGACACAAGTGGAAAGAAGCCCTGACAACCTGAGTTGACGGGTGGAGAGGGGAAGGCAAAGTGACAAACCCAAGGTCACCCTGAGCCTGTGGAAATTGGGCTATAAGCACTGTCTAGACACGCTGGCCAGACCAGTCTGTGCTTCTGCTGACAAGTTTGGGGGATAAAAATTAATGTACTTAATCTGAAGAGCATGAGCTTTCATCTGTTAAGGAGGAGAACCAGACGCCTTCAGCAGGAAAGAGAAACATACCTCAAGATGTTTAATGGACACACCAGGAGAGAGGAATTATAAAATATTTCCGACTATCTTGCTGATACGTTGAGAAGAATTTGTATTCTGCAGCAGAATACAGGACAGTTTGTGCTACTTTCTTGTAATAAAACACCATAAAGAAACAAATGGTAATTATGGGCACTTCCCTTCTATGCAGCTGAGAGATACCTTTAAGTACTGTGACAGCTTGCTAATGTACCACTGTATTTGAATAAATACCTGAAGTAAATAGGTTTATGAAACCTCTCATAAACTGCCAGGTGGATAAGGGGCTATTATCCAAGGACCGTAACTTACCCGCTTTTCTCCTTGCACAAGCTGCTCCCGAGCAGACTGATAAGTGACTAGATGCAGATACAGGAGCAGACGCAGCACTTCTAGGAAAGGACACATACTGCCACGATAGGAATTCACCTAGGCTGCACCAGAATATGAAGACCAAATACCCCAGGGTAAATAGCTGAGAGCTGCAATTTAGTTTTAGGTAATTAATCTTGGGATCTTAGAATTGCAGTCTTTCTCATCTCTATCTTGGAGGTCATTTGGAGGCCAGTCTTAAATACTGTCTGCTGCTAACTCAAACATCAACATCTGAACATCTTCCCTTCCAGTTGTATAGGACTGGATGTTTTAAAACATATTGCTATCAATGACAGGGTGATTTCATGATTAGGAAACGAAAACAAATGCAAACGTTCAAGGGATAACCCAGGCTGATTTTTTCCCCCCCCCAGGATATTGTAGCAATCTTAAAATCTAACTCAAAGTCTCATAATTTCCCAAAGAGAGCGACTGTTTTCCCATTGCGTGGCAGCTTCCCAGGCAGATTGTCTCTGAGAGCAGGCAGCGTGGGGCCGGGCAGCTCAGCCTCCACAGGTGACACGGTTTGTGGCTCTATCAGTGCCGGGATGACCAGAGCAGTGAGAGCCAGGAACTGGTGCAGCTTCCCCGCCTCACATGCCACCTCCAAAGTCTCTTCCATGGGACCTGTCCCAATTCTCCAAAGCTAGAACAAGAGTCAAAATATCAGGCAGCTTTTCCTTCAGAGTTATCTTATTTTCCATGCCTTGTCTGCTGCTGGGACTCTCTTTTCTCTCTGTTACTTTTTGTATTTAAAACACTATCCTGGCATGAGATGTCTGTGTGATATCTAAACAACAGTGGGGCTATAGATGCTCTCAAAAGAACAGTGACCTTTAAGCATACATGTGGCATCTGTCGGAAACAGCTGGAAAACATACCAGGTGTTTCTGCAAGTGCAAGTGCAATGTAGTGTTCCTGCAAAGGCTTTTTAGACCTCTTCATCATGCAGCACACGGCAGAGCTATTCATTAAAAAACAACAACAAAAACCCCTCTATTGAGCTGTATATTCTAACACAGAGAATTTAGAGTTGCACAGCTTCCCACAGGTGAAAGAAATAGTGACAAAAAAGAAAAAGGAAATGAAAAGAGAAAGACTAACCAACTTTTTACTACTACTTTAGGCTTCCAAGCACTCATTTGCTACAAAGCTTCCTTTTAACAACCGTTTCCCTCTCTGCTAAATACATGCTCCTGAAGTGACTCCTCCTGACTAATTGTTCCTCAAGCATTTGCACACATTAGCTAATTGGTTTGCAGGGGTTAAAGTGAGTGGTTAGTAAACCTCTGATAATACTGGGAAGCATTCAGAGGTTCAGATGATTAGCCATGTTTTTTTCTAAATGCATCTCAGTCTTCTCTGGCTAAAACCTCAAACATTGCACTCGTAATAAAGATCACCACTTTATCTTGTTTCAGGGTGGCCATAAAAGCAGCAGGTCTTTTGCTCATGTTACTGCCTCTTGGTTTACTTGGAGATACTTCCTATATAGACAAATCACTCTGATACACAGCGCAGATTTTATGGGCAAACCATCTACCTAACAGGAGCTCTGGGAGGGATTCTGTCCCAGACTTCAGGGTGTCACACTCTGGATCGGCTCGTGGGGCCGTGTTAGGCGGCTGTGACAGGGTCCCCATGGCCTTCACGCCATCACTGCCATCTCATCCCCTCGCTCCACAAGCAGCACATGGTGCACGGTGCGGGTTTCTTTGCTCACAGGCTGCACGGTGGGCACAGCTCATGACACGCACGGTCCCTGCATAGATGAAAACAAACAAACCAGTCTGGGGCAAGGGGGAGAGATGTGCGGGTGTGGACGTAAGAACAGCTGACCCTCGGGTCTGGCTCGCCACGTCCTGCTCTGGAGCAAGGGCAGGAGAGGCTGGAGTCACTCTGTCTGCTTGGCCACATAAACACACCGTAAAGCAGGGAGCCTGGGTCATTCCCTCAGCGTGTCGGGCTCCTAGCCCTTGCCCCTGCAGCTAAAGCAGGCTGAAAGACAGTGAAGGATTTGGCTGTCACCTTTAGAAATACATGAGCACTCTCCCCTTTTCCCCTGTCCCTGAACTCCGGAATTGTATTTCATTGCTATCGGAGCGATCAGAGGAAGTTTAACCTGCAAAATTATGCACTGTAAATGACAACCATTTTCCTCTCAAGGTGAAAGACTTCGAGACGGAGAGAAAGAGAGGCCCAGTTTCCATGGCAACCCGATGAAACCTACACGCCATAGGAAAATGTCATTCTCCAAAAAAGACAAAACTTCATGGACAAGTGGTACAGTACATCAGAAAAGGAAATTGCGATTTTAAAATGAAAAGCTCATTTGCATTTATGGATTTGAGATTCATTTTCTAGTTATAAGACCCAATTGTGCACAATTTAGTGGAGAAAATTATATTCAACATTTCAGGTGAATAATGTAGATTAAGATCAAATTCGCCTCGAAGAAGTTCATTGCGACAGACTCAGGTGCAGAGTAGGCAGGAGGGGATGGATCCTGCTTTAGGGGCACTGCCATGAAGCTGGTATAACGCTACTGCGTCAGAGAAGCTGCCTGGCATTTTACATCCCCTATGAGACGTTACAAAACCAGAATCTGTCCTTAATTTTTGAGATTCCTACCACAGCCTGCAATTTCATCCGGTAGTTATACCTTCTAGATTCCATGTTACCTTTGATACCATCAATCACCATCCATTGTAAGCCACATTGCATAGGAGAGCATTTTATGATGAGCATTATCGTCGTAATATAGCAAAGAGCATTGTTAATGAAGCGTGGAAAAAGAATAAATTCAGCTAATGGGTATATGTGTCAAATTTCAATTAGGGATATGTTGGAAAGTGAAAGAGAGAGACGAGCATACAAATTAAACCTTTGACCTTCAAACTAAAGGGAGAGAAACCTGAGAGAAAAGGGGGATGTTCGGAGACGCTTCCCTTGCTGAATGCCGCAAAGTCTGAGCAGAGACTCTGAGGTGTTTTCTCTTTAAGTGCTGCTGTATAGAGATTGACTCAAAAAAAAAAAAAAAAAGGTTTGGTTCAGCTCGTTTACTGAGAGCTATGTTGCTGCTTGCGCTATTCACTGCATGGGGGCGATACAAAGACTGTGAGGATTTTATGGTGATGTGAGACAAAATCTCACCTACATGACACCTGGGCAAAGGATATGAAAACTTATCCTTCCCCACCTGGGAAATGCTGGTGGGAAGAGCCTCCTTCTCGCTCTTCCGCTGGTTGCCCACCTGGGACAGCACTAGGACAAATGGCTCTGCCTGTGCCCCGCTGGAGTCAAACGCCAGCCAGCATCGCGCCCTCACTGCCAGCCTTGCAAGGAAATACAATCCATTTGTATTACTTCCCCCTTAATCAATCAATACTTCTAAGTGCCAGAGATAGTAGAACATTTGTCTGGGAGACCAGCCCTCTGTAGATCTCACAGCACATTCCTGAGGAGTTGCCGTGGATTTTTGTTTCCCACAAAAAATCAGCATTGTGAAGATCTCTCTTTACTCTCCCTGCTCACAAAAGCCCTTGGGTCCTTGATGGTGCAAGACTTTCTTCTCGTCTCCAAATATCCTTCCTGCCATCCTGGGGCAGCCACCTGCTGTATGGGTGTATGAAACCAATTTCAGATTCAAACCCTGTGCGGTGCCCTAGGTTGAGTCGAATTCAACACAGGAAAGAAGGTTACACTGCTACCTGCTGCATAGCAAAATCTTGAAAGTGATGAAGGCAACACAAGACATCCCCGTGTCTCAGAGGGACACGTTTCTTCAGAGGCAAGGCAAGCAACCCCGGCTGCCCCAGGAAGGGCCCACATGGGCCAGGAAAGATCTTTGTGCCCTCTGGCCAGATCTGTCATTTAGATGCCGGGCTGGGTGGCCACCACACAGCACAGGTACCCCACTGCATACGCTTCTAAGTGAGAGAAGACTTAGCCATGGTGTTTGTGCAAAGTGGCCTTTGCATCACTTCCCCCTTCGTTTCACAGAGTTACAGCTGGCGGTTATTTACCACAACCAAGAGAAAACCCATCTCACTGCCCTCGAAAGCAAGCACTTCCCAAAGGCCTCAGAGAGCTCAGTTCTGCCCCCACACCGCACTGGGGAAAAATACAAGACTGAGGTTTCTTCTTGTTTCCAGCTACAGCCTTGAAGCGGATTCTTTAAACACCGCTACGCCTGTATCTCAAATACTGGATTTGTAGTAAGTATATGTAAATGACTGGTATCAAAAGGATATATTACATGAAAAAAATTGTTCCTCGTCTTCAAAAGCTTATGAAAAGACTAGAGAAATGTTGAATTTATCCTTCACTTGGAATTACTAACATTTTTCTTAGTGATTTTTTTCCCTGAGACACGCAGCTAAGCATTATTGGCATGATTACTCTTAGCATTTGATAATGCAAGTATGGAAAGCAAATTATCCTGTTAAGTCATAAGATATCACTTCTGTTTCATGACTGAATGATGTACGTCCCTATAAGTAGGTAATACAGGACTATTTTTAAATGACAAATTTTGCTATGACAAATCCTGCAGCCTGAAAACTTAAAACTTCTCCTTCTTCCACTCTGGTAGTGCGTGCTTAAAAATATTTTTTTACTTCTTCTGTATTTACTTGTATTGTAGTGGTAGAAATGCAATGTTTTCAGTAGAGTAGCTGCTTTGATATCGTGGCCATCTACGTGTTTATTTCCAACTGTATTGCTTGGTTTTAATAGGCTAAGTGGGTCACACTGTTATTGTTGTGCGAGGCTTATCTCCAGTGTTAACATCCTCATTCACAAGTTGGAGGAAAAGGAGGCTTCTATGAATCCTCTCCAATATTTACTTTAAGCTTCTGTGTAAGAGAACATCCTTGCCAGAAAACTTTTTGCATAGCATATTTGGGGAATGCTAATTCAACAGGAAAGCTACAACAGCAATATGAATTGCTCTTCTTCATCGGGTGAAAATTCATCAAGCTCTGTGTGAAATCTAGAAAGTCAGGAGGAATTGTCCATGTAGCTTCTTTCAGGACATAGTCTCAGGGTCAAATCAGTTTTATAATTCTCAAAGATTAAAAATCAAAGATTAAAAATCACAGGACGTGGCATAAGGATGCAGGTACCCAAGCGACTACCCAAGTGAGTGGTCCAGCAGAGTACTAACTCAGAAGTTGTTTCAGGAGAGGCTCCTTGGGAGATGAGTACCACCGAGCCTGCAGTGCACTGACACTTCTGTATCCTCTCTGTTGTTCCACTTGCCTCGGTGTTTCTGAAAGGAAAACTTTTGCCTGTTTAGCTTCAAGCTTCAGATAATTTTTTGCTTTCCACAAGCAGCAGAGGTGACTGAATGCTACAGGCGTAGTCCTGCAAGAACTTCCTGCCAGGCAAGATGCTCACAACTGCTACACCTTTTGTTAGAATCAGTGCGGGACACCTCAGCCCAAGGGCACTTCCCTCTTCTGTCATGCTAGCAAGGATGGAGATCTGCTCTCCTAGCCAGTTATGGACCTCCTTGTTGATTAGAAACCTTACCTACTGCAATACAAATCTGACACTGGGGGCGGTGTCACCAAACACGGAGATGTTCCTCAGAACATTAGAAGGAGGAGCTGGGTGAGCTAGAGAAGAAATTAGCCTGCTTTAATTTAGGTCTGGAGTTCACTATGCTCCAAGAGTCAAACTGATCAAGTGCAATAAATAATTTGTTGCCAAGACAAAGGATTTATACACAGTGTGTGCATGTTTACATTATACATCCCTAACCTTGCCTCTGTGGTGCCAATTTTGAAAATGACATCAGTGAGAAAAGGATGAGTATGACTATCCCTAGCTATAAATCGAAGGTCTTAGGACATTTAAAAGGCTCAAAGAATATTTCCAGGACTTTTTCTTTTTGATGCAAGATGGATTTCTACAATGCATTGTTACGAGGATGTCATAAAATATAGATTAATGATCGCATTTTCATCCTTTTGATGTGCCATTTAATTAAGTGTATGCTCTTTCATACTTGACATCAAAAAGACAACTGCTGGAATTCTTCACATACATACATCAAATGGTTTTTTGTGTTAATAGGTATAATCATCTAGGCAAAAGAATACCTACTTCTACATCAACTGATTCACAACTGATTTGATAGAGCCTGATGTAATGTGACCCCTACCTAGGTAGAATGCTTACTCATTAGCGTAACATGAAAACTTGTACGCAAGTCCTGCAGCCCCCATCCGTTCTGCTTCCCAGTCTCAAACAAAAGGGAACAAGAGCTCCCAGTGTCAGTGAAGGGCAGTAGTTAAATGTGGTGGATGAGTACATTAAAAATAATAATAACAATAATTAAAAAAAACCACCAACGGTGTTAGAGTTGTGCTTATTAATTTGCTACTCTCCAAGCAGCAGTATTTTTGTAGCCCTGAAGCACATATAAAGGAGAGAGGCTGATCCTGGACACTTGGAGAGAGCAGCACAGGCTGAACTTCTGTAGTCCTTTGCTTTCAGCCCTCTGAGCTTTTCCATTCCCTGTGAGCTCCTGGCTGAGAGCTAAGCATGCTTTATTGATGAGGCAAGAAATAGGACGTCTTGTCTGTCAACATGTGGACACAGAGCAATTTGGCTCTGTAACACATCTCTTGTGTTTGAACATCCAGTAATGCTGCAGTTATTCTAAGCCATTACTTGTCTCTCCTGTTGGTATTTTTTTTTAAGTCAATTTTTTTGTTTTGCCTCCCAGTCTGTTCTGTGCAGGGAGTAGCACTGCTTGGAGGACTGGCTAAGAATTAAAACACTTAATGGCTAGCGGTCACCATCAGACTCTTCACATCATAAACTAACAGGTCCAAAGGAAATCTTCATGATACCAAGAATCTTCAAGAGACTGTTTTTACTTATCTACGGTTTCTCAGAGCCCATATGCACCTTTTAAACATGTCCAGCATACTTTTACTTATCAGCATCTGCTACTTTCATTTTTATCCATGTCCTCCTGTTTAAAGGGTGCTACTTTCAACAGTTCCAGCCTTTATGATTATGCCTCTAAAGCAAATGCAATTACCGTGAAAGCACTTAGCAAAAACCTTTTTAGGTGGTATGTTGAATAGATGTTCAGCTTTCCATAACAGTTGATAGCAGGTAACTATCAGTTTTAAATAACAGTCACACCAGAGGTATCTTGAGCAAGTTTTGACTTGCAGAACAAATTGCCTCCTAGACAGAGCAGTACGTTATCTGGCTTTGCTGTTAGAATGGTTGCTTTCCACTTGAAATAACATGAACAAATTAGCATCTCAGTTCAGACAAGTTTTGCAATTCTGTCACTGATTATGCTCTTGAACCGGCCCAGACAGCTACCAGTATCAGGAGAATATGGAGACAACGTCTTCCTTTGAAATCTTTGTTCCTATTGCCTTCAACTAGTGTTTTTAACTGTTGGTTAGCTACAAGCGCAAGGTCATCCAGCGCTTACTTTTCTGAACAACTCAATGGTGCTCCTTGGTGGGGCTGAGTTATTTATCATCTGGGCATTGTTCGATGTCATGGAATTATTATTCTCTGCCATTTCTATGGGCTTTAAAATGTGATCTGAACAAATGTCCCGGTAGGTAGCAGTGCTGCCTAAAAGTGTTTGGAATTTGTACAAATAAATTTTCTACTACACATTCCTAAAGTTCACATTATATCTTAAGACTATTCATTTAAACATAATACGGGTAACTTGCAGGACGTCTCCCAAAATAAAATCTGTAACAAGTATTGATATCAACATTCATTTTTGGCCATTTCTGCATTTTATCAGCCTGCTCATTTCTGTGCCACACAGTCATTTAGGCTTAGAGTCTAAGTACATTTCAAAAAAAAACAAAAACATGAAATTATATTTGCAAAAAAAGAAGAGTTCATGAGAGGAAGACATGCTTTGTTTCTGAAAACAAAAACAAACAAACAAAAAAATCACACCAAAACCAACCACAAAACCCACAAAAAGTTCCCACCCCCCCAAACCACTTTAGCTTTAGAAGGCTTGGATTGAAAATGGGTTCATGCTCTCCAGTCTCCTTCCAATGATCCGCTAAGGAAACCCTCTGTTTTTTTTCTTTCTGCTTTCCCATAGCAGGCTCAGCTGACACAGTTCTCTAGAGCAGCACAGGGTAGTCCTACGCGCTAATCTGCAGATACCCCAGCGACCATGTTTTAGAACTAAGCAGAAGGTTGGCTTGCATAGATCTGGATGCAAGTCAGTAATCACAATTTGTATGTGCTAGCATACAATTTGTTCTTGCTGTTGTTCCGGGAGACACCATAAATGCTTTTTAAAAATACTGGTATTTTATTAATACTTGACTGTCTCTGATTAATGGTTGATCTGTAACTATAGCTTCAGGTCCTAAATTTAACTACTGGTTTCCCAAGAAGGTAACAGCAGAGAGCTACGTTAGGCCAAAGGATGCTTTTTGAACCATACTGGTAAATAAGGCAGATGATTGTTTAATTATGTTTGGGGATACGTTGCCGAGATTTCTTAAGTCAAATTTCACCGAGTTCTCTCACCATGTCAGTGTACTTTTTATAATGAAGTCTCCTGTAATAAATACTGAACTATTAAGCTGAAAACTAAAGCTGGAGACAGTGTTCAGAGCTTTGAGCTAGAAGCCCATTCTTCCCATGGACCTTTGATGGGTGGCTTTGCACGGGTTTTTAAATATATCTTTGAGGATTCAAAAATAGCTTTATACCAGAAGGCAAATACCCAGTAGCTTCTTCTGTGAAGCTTATCTTTCAATTGCCAATAAATAGTTTATGGCTCAGAGATTTTCGATATAGTTTGGCCTATTTATTCTGTTATACCTGAATGGATGGCTTTAATATACTATTGAGATGCTCTCCCACTCTGGAAGGTCATTATATGGTAATGAATGAGCATCTTTTCCTATCCCAGACACCGGAGCACAACTTTCTCAGTCTGCGGTGCTATCAACAGGGGTTTGCGGGGAGAGGTCACCGGGGAAAGTGCTCCAGGCAAGGTGGCTGTGTAGCCAGTGGACTTGGCCTTTTATCAGCAAGGCAGCTCTCTCCTGGGAGGCAGCCACGTCTTTATCACACAGTAGACTTTAAAACGTATCTTTTTCCTGCAACTTTCTACTGCTAACTTCATTGGGAAAGGTGACATTTAAAGCTTCACATCATTTTCTATCGTTTTGTTTGAGATATTTTTCATCCCTTTAAAAAAAAAAAAAAAAAGAAAAGAAAACCTCCATATGAATATTCTCTGGGGAAAAGCAGATTTGAGAGAAAAGCATGGGTTTAGTGTTTTTTTTTTTAGTTTTTTTTTTTTTTTTTTTTTTTTTAAAGTTTATTTCATGTAACAACCAGGGAGAACTATAATGACCTCTAATTGAAAACTTTCTGCTTACTGCATATTCACTTTCTAAATATAAATGAATACTTGCCAAATAAAATGTGGAACCTGAAATGAATTGAAAATTAAGGTGAATCTTGTGGAACTTGTTTTTTGATTGCATATGGGTTGAGGGTAGTCATTATTCTATGTAGCTAAAATAGCTTCTATTAAATATGTGACCTGAAGTTGTCTCAGGCATTAAGAAGTATCAGCTAATTACACAGCTTACTGAAGGTGAATTGTGTGCAAGTTCCTCTAGCACAAAAATCTTCGAATGCTAGCAAAGACAATAATTCTGATAAATAAACTGAAGAGCAATTACTCAGAGGCAGGATGGCGAGCTACCACCTGAAGGTGTAACTCTGTAAGACAAATACACGTGTACTTGAACAACTAGTTACATGCCAACCTACGCAGCAGAAAACTAACCCCCCCCAGCCCTTGTCACTTTACAATAATGCTTTACAATAATGTTACTGGTTTGATTAGGATTATCCATCTTCTACTTTATTTGGAAAAGTAGTTCTAGTGAAGATAAAATGCCGCCTTACAAATTACCTCTTACCTTTCTTTTCTTTTCCTTTTTTTTTTCTTTCCTTTTTTTCTTCTATTTGTAAGGAAAAGTTTTTTGGCCTTTTAGGCAATATACTTTCACCCCAAATCCCTTCTGAGAGATAAGCACTCCAGCTCATCTGTAGGGTGCAATTTTAAAGGAGAAAGGCAAAGAAAACTTCAGTGGGCAATCTGCCTCATGTTATTACAAGTTAGAAATGGAGCTGGCTGCAGAGGTCTCGCCAAAGCTAAATTCATCAGGTTTGTTCTGTTCCGAGGTAAGCTACTGTATCTGATTTAGGAAATAGGCTGTAGAAAAAAAATCATGTTCAGCTCGTTTAGATATCACCTATAAATATAGTTAATTTTATACAGGTTAAACATGGTTGTAAGGTGCCAGGAAAGTAGATGATGCATAAAACAAGCCTTCCAGAAAATAATTCTACAGTAAATTGTACTTTTGCTCATAATGAAGCTATATATAAACTACACAATGAGGCAAGTCATGCCCATATTGAACCGTTGAGTAGCATGCCAAACCTGCTATTATTACTTCATTACTCAATTCCCTTCTTTCCTACATAAATTCCATTGTTTGCTACTTGAAAAAGGTATTTTATTTTCAATATTAAAAATCATAAAGGTTGAGGAAAGTATGACTCTGACTATATACTATATGTAAACTGAAGAATTTGTGTTCTCCTTCTGGTCTCACAGAACAGGAGCAGCATCTTTGAAAGATCCACAGAATGGTTGGCAGAGCACACATTGGAGAGGTGGCCTTTATCAACAGAATCAAGTCCACTGTCTACATTTTAACTTCTGCTTCCTCTTTGACAGCGGTTAAATTTTTAGCAGTTTGAATATGGGATTTATTATGTAATCTACAAACATGCCTATATCGATGTTTGCCATTTTCATTCTCATTGCATGAGAATGAATGAGATCTCAGGAAAGTGTGGCTGGAGAATCACTGAATCATTAACGTTGGAAAAGACCTCCAAAATGACCTGGTCCAACCACCACCCTACCACTAAACTGTGTCCCTAACACCACGTCTAAAAGGTTTCCAGGGACAGTGATGCTACCACCTCCCTGGGCAACCCATTCCGATGCCTGACTGCTCTTTCCAAGAAGTGTTTTCTCCTAATTTCCAACCTAAACCTCTTCTGGTCACTGCACCCACTTGGCAACTATTCCTGGTATGCTACAAATGTCTGTGCATCCTGGTAGACACAAGCTTAATTTTCATGATATCATGTGGCTATTTATGTAACAAAGATTAAAGGAACATTTAAACAGATATTTGTTTTCTAAGCTTATTTGCAATGGCTTTATATTTTTCCCCCTAAGTGATATTTTAATATAATGGAAATTATCAGCATGAGCAATCATTTCTTGAGCAGGTGCTTAGCATCATTACCCTGTATTAGGAAATGTAAAGACATGATATATAAAAATGGATCTCTGGTCTCACGTACTCTCTAGTAAATGAAAAATAATTTCACTCCTGTCAGTAGAACTTAACCAATGTTAAATTACAGCAAAAGAGACCAGAATCAGGCCCTGGACTATGCAATATATTAAAGAAGAGGATATCATAAGCTATCTAGTCTATCACTAAATTAAATTTCCATTTCCCCAAACTACTGTTATTGGTGTCAAGTACACCGAATGTATTTTAAATATAAATATCAAATTACAAACCCAAGTGCACTTCGTTTGTATAAGCTGTAAGTTAGAACTCACTTTCACTGCCAGAAATGGTGCTAGCAGGCTATATAAATTAAGGAAAAAAAAAAAAAAAGATGATAGGATTATAAAGAAAGCAGTAGCAAAACATGCACAGTTAGAAGACGGTACATGAAGGAAGTAATGCACAATAGCAATCTGTACTGAAAATGCTTGCTAATTATTATGCTTAGAACAATCTATATTTTGCAATGATGCACCAAAACGCTTGGAGGCCAATACAAAATTCAAAGACAAAAATCCTTAAAATCATGTTTATGTAAAAAACATAGTTATAAATAAGTTTGTACTTTTAGATTTGGTCTCATTTGCAGTGTGCCTGTATGAAAGTTGTAAATTATTACTTAATTGAATATATATTTGTATCTGACATATGCAAATAGTTGACACATAGAAAGATGACATATATAAATAGTTTTTTATTCTCACAGACTCTACCAAGCCTTGAAATAGCTCAAGTCTCAAACTACTAGCCATGCAATTAATTGTTTTTCTGTGGTAATTGGAAGCTTCAACACATTTTGCTGTTTTATTTATTTATTTATTTTTAAATCAAAATCTGTTTCCAAATTAGGAGTACTTGCTCAGAGCTTGCCTGAGCCTGCACTTTGTGCTCCATGAGAAATTAATCTTAATAGAAAATGATCAAGTAAGTGTGTGTTCTGAAATCTATGGAGAACAGAAGTTAAGGTACCCCCTTCCCCCCCCCGTTTTTTTGGTTTTCCTTTATTTTTCCTTTCCTTTCCTTTCCTTTCCTTTCCTTTCCTTTCCTTTCCTTTCCTTTCCTTTCCTTTCCTTTCCTTTCCTTTCCTTTCCTTTCCTTTCCTTTCCTTTCCTTTCCTTTCCTTTCCCATATGAGAAGTTGCACACCAGCTTAATCTTACACATAAAAACTTCCTCTATCATTTTTCCGATCCAGAAGCACTTGGGCAAGACAGTATTGACTGAGCAACTTTTCTCTCAAAATGGGGTTTTGACTGCGTAGGTACAAGTGCAGCCTCACACAAGGTTGTTTTTCCCCCGTACTCTCATGACAAGGTACCAGATCAATTGCTGTAATTAGGAATTCAACACATTCTAATTCTGGAAAGCAAATAGCATTCTTAGTGCAAACCTTTACTTGGGGAAAAAAACCACCGCGCTAAGGTATAATTCCCAGAAGTCTTTGAGGGAACATTTTAAAGCTGGCAGAGCAGAGATAAATGCAAAGAAAACACTTTGAAAGCATCTTTCAAGCAAAACATTTCAAAGTGCTACCAATAAAAAGCCAATAAAGACTTCCATTACCACATCACTTTGCAATTGTAAACCTGTGCAAATACTTTTTTTTTTTTTTTTTAAATATACAACAAAACAAATACCTCTGAGGAGTCACCACCCAAATAGTCCCAAAAGCAACAGCCTGGGAGCTAAAGAATTTAGGTGAAGAATAAAAGCCTGCAACTCCTGACTCCTCAAATAACCTGAGCAAGGTTCTGCCTTCAGCAGAATGGAGAGAAGCCACAGAAAGGGGCTGAAGCGGGTTCAGTTTCCCAGTTTCATAGCTGCTAGGACAAAGCTAATCTCTCTTAGATTTCAAGGCATAGCTAAAGGGAAAAGAAGCCAGTAAAAATACCACCCATAGCTCTTGTTAATCAGGTGGTATCTGAAAACATAACAAAGCAAGGCTAAGAACAATCCAGGAGGCATCTGGAGACTAGCCCTTCCATTAAGGTAGATGCACTGACTTCAGAGAAGGGAAGTTCAGCTTTCATTTTTCATTTTCTTTTATTTTTTTCATTGATAAAATCAGCATACAAAAAGACTCTGTTCTTTCCTTATGATTATTCAGTGCTTGGCCTTCGATTGGCTGAAAGCAGCTAATCGAAGAAACAAAGTGGTCCTTGTCAGAGTTGCTGTCCGAGGTAGAAACAGTTTTGGGGTTGACAGTCACAGGAGCAGCCAAGAGGTTTACCTGGGATCTTAACCACAACTGATCAATAGTGTTGATTTCTTGCACAGAAACCTCTGGCTGTTCTTTTTTGAAGACATTTATCTTTCTGTCTTTTTATGAGATTATAGGATGTGATTACAATGGGTAAAAAAGAACATGATAACGTTTAATTTTTTTTCCCCCTAGCTTTAAGTGCATTGTCTCACTTCTGCATCTTTTGGGACATTTGGGGTAAAACTGACTTCCACTGGAGCCAACAGAAAACATCCCATTGACTTCAGTAGAATAAGGATGCCCATCGTATTTTTGAGACAAATGGTGGTGGAATCTTTTTTAAAAAAACATAGCAATGTAATTCTGCCAGCAGACGTGACTTTACACACATTCTCATTTGGTTTTGATAGCTTCTTGGGTTGCTCTAGTAAGCCTAGAGTACCTGTCGTGGCAGTAAGCAAAGAACAGCACTTTTGATCTCAAAGAGCATTTGGAAAAAACTACTAATTCAAAAATCCTGGTGATGAGGCAAATGCAACAAGCTTTGTGTATATACAAACCATCCAGCTCGTACCCCTGCTCTGCCACCACCTCTTGGCAGCTCTTCACTGAAGCTGTGCTCTGGCCAGTACAGATATAGGGGACTTCATGGAAAATGTCCCCATATATAAAGTAAAGCAGCCCTGCTTCCGTTTAGGTGATACTGTGCAATTCAGACAGCTATAAAGGCAAGAGTGGTCTTCCAAACATTCTTTCCCAACAAATAATTTGGGAGATTAGTGAAAAAATAGCCTCAAAATCATTAATTCTGGTAAATGAGCAATCCCAGAGAGTGATGCTGGATTCCCATTAGGTTACTCTTACAAGCGTTACTAGTGGCAGAGGAGTGCTCTGCCGAAAACACATGGCGGCATTGTGTGCTGTATTATCCCTGTTACAATAATGCCCCCGTGTCCCTCCTTGGTCTGCTTTTCCAAGTTTTGCCCTCGCTTTGCTCAGATGGGTGCCGAGGAGCCCTGAGGTAGGACCCGGAGCCCAGGAAGAGCCCTGGGACGTGAGGCAGGTGCGGTGCGGTGAGTCAGCCTTGATGGGGACAAGGGCAGAAGAGCAGCTGCCTTGCTGCTTTCTAGGGGAGACCGGCAGTTTGTGTGAGAACCAGAAAACACTCAAAGGGAGCTCAAAAAGGTTGGGAGAATTCAGGCATCTGAGTCAATACTTCTCTGTGGCACTAAAACTTAATATGGGAAATTTTGCAGATGACTTTTACCTCCCTGAAAATGAAGGCTGATAATGAAACTGCAGCCATGAGCTTAAATGATCCCAGTGGGAAAGGGCTCCTATACAATCATTTCTCCTTTTGTTGGCTGTTTCTAACCCACACTTTAGAAACACATAAACAATTTACAGCAACAAAGGGCTTTTTTTCTCTGACCTCAATCTAATAATTACAGCATTTAGTCTATGGTTCTCCTTTTTGAAAAAAAAAAAAGAAAAAAATATGAAAAAAAAAAAAAAAGACAAAAGATGATGATGAGAGCAGAGGACACACAGAGAGAGCCAAAGCAGCTAAGTGACAGATGGTCACTGAATGACCATGCAAAGCCATAACACTGGAGATCCTGGATAGGACCTCGGCCCTGGGTATGAATAGCACGGTGCTGTTTCCAAAACTTAACTGGGTACTTTTGAAACGTAACTCTAACATCGCTCTGAAGTATTTTTAAAACTCCTCAATATTGTGCCTGGGGGGGAAGCTATTTTTTTTGCTTTGGCGGTGATTTCAGGAATGAATTTTGGCAAGCTCAGCTGAGCTCCCTCACTGCACAGAACACGGTAATGTTCATTATGATTATATCAAATATGATCCATTCTGTGCAGAATTAAATTTGATCTAATTTGGAAATGAATTCAAACTCCTTAACACTCAGGTGCGTTTTGGAACCAGATTTTTCCCAGTAATTAGTCCACCTCTCCTTAATGGTTAATTTTTTCCTTTTGAACAAAACTCTGAATGCCTTTCGCGTTACTGCTTTTAGCAGGGAAAATATGTAGCTCTGCTATAAATGGGTCTGGTATTCCTTCTTTTTTTTGCTAGAGGTTGAGAAACAGCACCTACGGACCAGGAAGACCTGAGAGCTCCCTTGGTGCTCTGTTCCTGAAGCAGCAGAATGCCGTTCCCATCTCCAGTGCTGAAGCTCTGGAGAGTTCGGAGTGTTAAAAGTTTCTAATCTTTTATTCTGCTTTACTCATCCCGCGATACATATTCATGAGGAAGGTCATTATAGCAGCACCCAGTAGTGTGGCTCCAGTTTCGAGCGGTGGCACTCAGCGTTTAACAGCCAAACTCACAGAAGAGCATTGCAGAGAACTGAGCACTGAGGTAGTTAAAAGAAAGCAATTTTCTGAAACCTAATGAAACCAAAAAGTTTTCACTTACATTATCAGACTACCAGTGGGAAAAGAGATTTCTAACTTAGTTGAGTCTGTCTTCCTCCAGATTCTAAAATGCCACGTCGAGGGCGTTACAGCAGGGTGCTGCATAACACGCATTTCAGATGCGAGAGACAAGCTGCATGGGGCGGGCACGGACTCCGCGAGGAAAGGCACAGATTCAGGCCAGCTTGGTCTCCAAATTTCAGAGAAGGGCAGATTGAAATGACAGGGCAAGGAGTCGGGTAGGGGAGGGTCTCTGACTAGCCCAGAACTTCACACCAGATTTGATGACGCTGGAAATCTAGTATAGAACAAACTAACCATCAGGCCGGCATAGGGCAGTGGTTTAGCACAGAACTGAGAATTTAGGGGATGCTCCTGGAGTCCCCCTCTGACCCCTGAGCTCGAAGGAGCCCCGCCTGTCCCAGGAGGCTATCCCAAACCTGCCTGAACCTAAGAACATGCAAAGGCAACACAAAGCTTTCCTCCTTTAAAGTACATGTCACAAATACCTGAAATCCCCAAACATCTCTGAGTGCTGTGCCTCCCCTCAGTCTATTTGTACTCTCATTACAGTGTAAAACTATTTTTCGAGTCTTTCATGACAATAAAACTGCATGCAGACATACTTAAAGACTAATACACGCTAGCTAAAATGTTGCTATCATTCATACATGTATATTTGTTAATATTTCCCAAATGAAACTTTTTATTCAAATTACTGCCTCTATCAATGACAACATATTTCAATATATATGTCCATGTGGGCTCGGATGAATATAATATATAACCAATGAATTCCTACACCACAGACCAGATATTCCTTTCTTATAAACTGTGCTTTGCCTGAGAATTTGACTTGTTAGATTCCAATACTTCTGTGTGTAAGATCAGCAAAGGATAACACAGCAAGATGAAATGAAGCATCCCTGTCCCCTAGCTGAGTCTACCTCCTCTCTCTAGTCTTTGCTTACAAACGTTATCTTCTTTTTCCTTTCACCTTTTGCAGGAGTGAAGTTGCAACTTGTGGCATGGAGGAGGAAAGTTAACTCCACCAGCTCTTACATATTTATGCCTTGACAGCTGGAATATGCAACGCTAAAGCAAGAGGTTGGTGCAACCACGCATTTTCTTTAGGTGCCTACAGAAGGAAAGACCTCGGTGCTGCAGTGAGTCCTTTGTGCATAGCCTGGGGCTGCTAGGGGCTGCCCAGTGATCTCGCTCCAACTTCCCCTCTACGAGCTGCTGGCTTTTGGAAGAATCTTCCTTCTGTTCTCTCATTTTAGGATGGAGGGACTGAGCCATGGCCCTGAGTGTTTATCCCTTTCTTTAGCATCAGTTTTATCCTTGCTGTTGTGCAGGATCAGCTGTCTTGGCACTGCAGTCAGGGTCATTTTGGCATTTAAGAGCTAAGATTTCATAATATTCCTGTCCCCCTGATTGCTGCCGTACGCACCTGTGCCTGCCCTGCACTTACCTGTATTCTGTTCATGACGTTGCTCTGCCGAGTTCTTCCTGCTCCCCTAAACTTTGCCTTGCCTGCACTTGAACCTGCCTGAATGTTGGCCAACTGAGAGCGGGGAAAATTGAAGCACATTTCCATCGTTGAGTCTCTGCATCAGCCGGGCGACTTAGAGGTCCAGTGGAGAAGCGTCCCTGCTGCAAAGCCCAGGCTGGCACGCTCAGGGCTGCCCGGTTCCACACTCCCAGGGCACACGTGCCAGGTGGTGCTGCTGGGGCTGGCCGAGCCCCTCGGCCCTGTTGCACCACGCTGGCCGAACATGGAGGGTGCTTTTACTTTGCTGCTCTTTCATCCTATTTTTTTACACCATTTTTTTTTTCAGACGGAAAACGGCCTTCTCTTTCCAGTAGTTTTAAATGACTACTTAGTTTCCAGTTTTTGTTGTTTTTTGAAGGAAGGAAGGATGAGATTTTCCACAGCTCAAACAGCTTTTATCAGAATATTCTTAATATTAAACAATAATGTCATTCACTGAGTTAAAACCACCACCCTCCAGAGACTATTAAAAATTCAGTAACCTTGGCAACAAAATAAAATGCGATACTGGTTTAGTTGTTTAAAATGAGAACATACACCATTACGTGGGGGAACATATTGTTAACAGATTGGTTTGGGTTGTTGTTATTTTCCTAATCATATGGCTCCATCTCACATTTCCTCCTCTCATTTCCTTAAACATTCCAGTATTAGAAAACACCTTTTTTTTCCTGTCTTCATAAAGCTTGTCCTCCTTCACAGAACGTCATCTGAGCAGGGACAAACATTATGCTCGGATACAGGACCAGAAAATGCCCAGGAAGTGGTGCCAGAGCCTATAGGCACACTTTTCAACTGAAAATAAATGGAAAATAAAAACTATGCTCTCCAGTAATTTTTCAAGGCAAACTGAGTAGTCACTCATGATTATTTTCATATCAAACCTTTTAGAGATGGTATAAACTTGCTCTATTCCAGCTGGTGCTTTCCAGAAGTCTAGCTTTGCTTTTAAAAAGACTAAAAAGTTCACGAAGAAGTAGATAGCGTGTGTTCTGGGTTGGGAAAAAGCGAGCAGAAACATTTCCTCCAGGGCAGGTGCAGCTTCAGAAGCTGAGCTGTATGCGAAGAGGTAAGTCAGTAACTTTGGGAGCTGCTTCTAAACATGGAAACGTCCCGGAATAGTGGGAAAAGAAGCACATCCCACCAGGGCTCAGCAGATCTTGTCTCTGTAAAATCTAACTTCTTCCAGGCTGGGACTTCTTAGCGTAGGCTCCCGCGGCAGCTGAAGAGCAGTCCCCGGGCCGGGCGCTGGCCCCAGCAGCCCCGAACACCAAAGCCCCCAATGGGCTCCACCTCCACGGGCCCCAGCTCGCACAGCTGGGGCAGGAATTGCATCTGCCATGGGTGTCCACGCACTCCTGCCTCGGGAGGCTTATGCCAGCTTGCTCTTCCTGGTTTCAGGCACCTTTTGACCACCAACAAAACTAGCTTGAAATAAAATCCGGTCCATGCAAGTGTGGACTGATGGTCACTGACTTGGAAATCTGGGTACGCTGCTGTTAATTATCAGCATTATGCTCTGCCTTGCAAATTATACAGCAGAAGGAATAAAAGAATTATGAAGCGCTGTTTCTTTTGCAGTGACATATCTCAGAGATCACGTAACGCTGGGATTACAAATGAAAACTGCTCTTGTATTTGGCTGCCTGGGTTTTTGTGTGTGCATTTGCTTTTACAAATGATACCAAAGTGTTCCTCTCATTCATTTCAGGGCTTTGAGGCAGTAGGTTCAGGCTATCTAACAACAAACTCCAAAAAGTGCTGTATGTTTTCTTTTTTTTTCAAGTTTGTGAAATAATTTGTTTCCCTGGGCTACTGATAATATGGATTTGGAGCACAGCTTTTCCAGATTTATTTAATAAAAGGTTACCATTTTTCTTCTAGCAGAAACAGGCAGAGAAAAGAAAGCTATTCTCGTGCACACAATGGAAGGTAGGATTATAGAGTAAACGCAAGGGAGATAAGAAAGGTGAATCAATTTAAATGACCTTATTCAAGCTCCATTGAAACAAATGAATAAGAGGATTTATCCCCCAGAAAATAAAGCTGAAATAAGAAAATAATGACTAAATAGCAAACTAAAGGGAAAATTCTAATTATATTGAAAGAGGTTTGACAAGGGTTTCTTAGCTGAAAATTAAAAATAACTAAGAGTATGCTAAAACTTGTATAAATGAAAGCTGAACAAACATAATAAAACCACTTGGATAGTTAAGCTGGGAGTAGGATATAGTGCAGTGCTTGCAGCTGAGAAATGGCTTTGCCTGTTTGCACCATTAACCTTCTGAAATTTAGTCCTCCTACCTTATGGACCAACTGTTTTAGAGATTAATTGGCTCTTTAATCCTGTGAAATCCTGTTTTTATATTTCTTACATAGGACAGGACCCTAAATATTCCCTTGCAGAGCTGGCAAAAATGAAATAAATTAGCATTTAATGCATCATTCAGGAGCAATAGTTGTTTTTATGGTCTGGAGAGTCAGCTAGCCCCTGTCATGGTGAATGGGATCCTCGGTGTGGCAGTCAGTGCACAGGTGTGCAACACGGAGGCATCCCTGAGACACATTTCCAGCGTACAAATACCTGCTCCCACAGCCTTTTTTTTTCTTTTGTGGAGCTTAAAACTTGTTTCTTCACCTCTTTTTTGATGTAGTAGCAATCCACCAACTAAAACCATTAATTACACGATGATGAACTGCTGCCAGTGTACAGATCCTCGGCTAACATATTTAAGTGAAGTGATGGAATTTGGCAGCTTTCCTTTCCTAGCCAGATTATGTCGGTTGCTCCTAAACCCATTCATGCAGTGAGACAATAATTAGTTTATTTAATGAGAAACAAAGGATTTCAGCCTGAAGAGTTTATAGTACTAACAAGACAGATTATTATTGGAAGCAATTTCCTCTAAAAACACTTCTTTCAGCCAACAAGAACATTGTCCCTTGACTAAAAAGACGGCATCATTTATTGTTATCACCACAGGGGTAGGCTAATGCTAAAAACTCAGAGCACTTCCACAGTACTGTAGACCACAGTTACGGAGTGCCTGCTTTGGTTAGCAGCATTACTAGGAAGCACCCTTGCAAACGTCTTTGTACAGGGTGCAACCACGTGCATGGATGGTTTTGGTCCTTCTCATTAACTATTATCCCAACAGAGAGGAATTTTCTTGCTGCTGCCTCCCTGGGCTAGCTGCTGGTGGTAATGCGGTGGGCAAGGAAACAAGACTTGGAACTGGAAATGTCAGATTTGCTTCTCAGCAGAATGTGCCCAACAAGTATTGGTTTCAGCTGAGGGGTTCAGCACAAGCTGAACGAACAGAAAAATGTGTGTTGAACTTTCAGGATCCTGGAGAAAGCCTGTTTTTCATACCTCTGAGCACAATTAAATGTTCTGAAGAGGCATCCTAAGCATAGCATTTAATTTAACTCTGCAGAGAAGTGGCAACTACTGCTGATAGCAGAACCAAGCAGAGAAACAAACTCTGCTGAGCAAAAGAACAGAACAAACCAAGACAACCAGGACTCAACTAGCTGACAAATGCAGCTCAAGAGCCTCTCTCTTCATCCACTTGTGCTGTGCAGGGGCAGGTATAAAATCCAAGGCCCTCCCAAAGATTTTGACTGTGGAAAGAGACCCCTGAAATGCAAATATATCCTGTGGACAAGCACATCCTACAGTCCCAAGAAATCAAAGCTGTAGCCAGGAGGTATGAGGTTGTCTCCATGCTGTTTGAATTACTGGAAATAGGTAGTTCATGACTCTAGCTTTTGTTTTTGTAAGCTGTGCCTGCAAGACATTTCAGCTGAGAGCTGCAAGCAGAGATGCTAGGACAGACTGTCATACTGCTTCTCTCTGGAGTTGTCTCTAGTTCTGGCTTTCACCAGAAACTTCACAGCTCCTTCTGCAGATGACTATTTCTTACTCTTCAGCACACATTTTGCCAATAGTCTGGACGCTTCAGATGTTTTTAAGGAAGAAACGTGACAATGAGAAATATTTTGTGGCAAAACATTGCTCGTAACGTAATTATTTAGACAGGCATGAGGTTCTTGAGCTATTTATTTGAAAACATCTTCAATTTACAGGCAGGTCCGTCCCGAATCACCGTGTAATATCCCCATCGTACAAGCAGTAAGTGAGTTTACACAAAAATATAACAAGATCATCTGTTGTACTTCTCTTTGCTTACATAGACACTTGAGTATAAAAATACTGTGATTAATTTGAGGAATTATTTGGCTTACTGAGTTCTTAAACAATTCCCCTACTAGAAAAAATTAGAAACATTTAACTAAAAGAAGAGTCAGCCATCTCTGAGGATGCTTTAAGAGGTTATTTAAATCTTATAAATATTTAAAGGATTGCATAGAAGCTAATGGATTTTTCAGCAAAACAAAACAACATGTTTATGAGAAGCAGCATCTTATCTTCTCCTCAACCAATTAAATCAAAGAGTAAATCCTATGTTCTGACTGTATTTTGAAAATTACCTCCATTGAACTGGAGTCTGTCTCTGGTGAGATACAACTGGGATTTTGTTGAAAATAACATGGACCTCTTCCAGCTTAAACAGGTAAAGACACCACTGCAGGAGCATCGCCTGCCCTTAAAGGGACAATGCCAACAGGCATGCTTCTTGTCCTTCCCTTTCTTTGCTGCAGATAAAATACCCCAGCCAGTACCTGATTCCTGTGCTCATTTTAAACGTTGGTATGCCTCCAGACACGTCTAGAACTTTACAGTCTAAAAGAGTAGGCGTGACCTTGCTGGGAGTGTTGAAAGAGAAAACAGGGCTAAGATACGTATGGCCTGGTACACATTTTCTCTACAAAATCAGGTTCATTTTGTAAAGAAAAATTTTGTTTGCACTTAGCATGCAACAACTTCTCCTCCCCAGCATGGATGACTGGGTGCATGCTTACGCACGTATTTACAGAAAAACTTGCAAGGTGAGCACCTACTTAAGCTTTTGGGGGTGCATTTGCTTAGCTAAGTCCTCACAGGGTGTGTCTTTGCTACTTGTGAGGAGAAGCCACGGATTACTGCAAAACCTCAGCTTGCACAGAAACAAAATAAAGCCAAACACCTTCAACAAACATCCTTCTCGGGTAAGAGACAAAAGCATTATTTCCGTGTATTTTGAAGAGCAAATAGTCTGGTTTCACTGACTTCCACACAAAGCCAGTGTACACCATGTCTAATTGATAGAAAAAAGCCTATGCTACCATACCCCTTGAATCTGTACAAAGTTTAGGGTGATGTGAGTGGTGCGGGTTTTTGTGTGTATGCGTTTTTAATGGTGCACTTTATTCTCACCGAGCGAGTTGACAAATGTTAAGAAGAAACCTCAGCTGAAGGAGATTCTGCAGCAATACTGTCCCCCTAGCAACACCGTTACTATGCACAAGGAGTCCATAAAACATTATTCCCCTAAAAAACTGCGTTCGAGAAGGAAATAAAATTTTATTTTATTTTTAAATAAAGATAAGGGGCTTGGAAATGTTTCATGTAACTCTTAATATATTGTGAACAGAATTTGAATAGATGCAGAATTCATAATATAAACTCAGAATAAAGGCTGCAGCATATAACTAGTGGAACTAGAGATACAGATCTTTTCTGTGAAAAGTGTGTTTCCACCATTATGCATTGGGAGAAAACAGAGCATTTGATTCTGATTCTGGTGAAAGAGAAGTAAAGAGAACAATAGCATCCACAAAGGATAGCTGCTACAATAATAGGAGAGCAAATATGAATGGGGAAGGCTTGTGGCAGCCTAGTTATCTCCTAGAAGAGGCCTAGACCCTGCAAAGAGAGATGTGCCACAAAAGAAAATCCTGCAAGGAAGCAAACTGAATAGGAGAGAAAAATGAATCTTTTCAGTGTCCACATGAAGGATGCACTCAGAATAATGCGCCTCTAGAAATAAATCCTCTCTCTGCTCTCTCAGAAGCTCACTTAGGAACCAGAGCTTACAGACGATTAATGATTGACGGCAGTTAATGAATGTTGCTGTGCCGGTGCAGTCGACGATTGACTGGCAAGAAGCATCCAACATTTTTAAAACCTCTGTTATATCCCCCAAACTGTCGTTAAGAGGAATCATATCACCAGTAATCTCTAAGCATATGTGTTGAATACATCGCTTTTAGTGATCGCAGTTTTGTCTTTCTACAACCAAGCATTTGTGCATTGCTGTATGCAGGGCCTGTCTGTCACCTTGCTGAGACGCTGCCTAAGATCTGTGGGGTGATCCTGCCGCATTTGGTCACCAGAAGCAAGGGGTTCCTTTCTGGTCTAACGGCACAAACTCACACAAACGACCGACTGAACTGTCGAGATCCTCGCGTGTGCATGACAAAAGCTCGCACGCTGCTGCCCAGCGACAGAAAGAAGAGGAGCAGACGTTAGGAGGAGGGTTTTGCTTTCCCAGCTGAACAGACCTAGCTCAGGTACAGCCCAAGGGACTTTCTGATTTTCCACACCCATGTTGGCAAAGAGACTCTAAAACTGCATTGTTTGCACTTGAGCTATAGATTACCAATTATACTGCGTGTCTTATATGGCAGCTGTTTACAAGAAAATTACATTGTTTATATATTTTTGCTGCAGTTAACAAATTATCTTAAATGTCAAGTTGCTTGATGTAGAAATAAGGGAGTTTACTGTATATTTTAAAGCACTGCAGTTGTTGGTAAATTGCACTTAACGTAGAATTATAGACATTTAAACATCATTTGAAAGGAAAATACCTTCCCAAGGGATTCATCTGACATCATAGACTATGAAAGTGAAGACTTAGCAATTTGTAAATGTCACAAGAACAAAAAGACCCCAACTTCTGAACATTATTAGCCACATGTCACTAACAGTTTAAATAACAGTTGCACCGTACAGCTATCGATTTCTTATTGCTTTCCTCAAGTTAATTTGATGGCTGTTCATTTATCATTAAGGAGGTCAGTTCACGGACTGGGCCCAGCAGTCTGTGAAATAATGATTAAAAGTGAACCACATCTGTCATTCTGCATGTAAGAGCCATCTATAACCTTGTCCTCACTGCCACCTTCTGTACCACCCAGCAGCCCCTGTTATCAGCTAGGAACTTGTTTGCCTCCTGGTGTCCTCTTTGCTCATGTAACATGCATGAGAAGATGCAACCTCCTGGTCTACCTACAAGCCCCATGCAGAAATCCAACCTTGAATGCCTCAAGGTGAACTGCCGGTTGTACTCAACTGCTGCTTATTTGGGAAAGTACCACCAGGACGTCAACTTGGATCCAAGGTTTGGGTGAAGGCAATCTGTTTTTTCAAGGGTAGGAGGAATGGGTATGTCTCCAAACCTGCGATTTGGCCCCTTTAATCTGGCCAAACTGCACAGGAGCAGCACTCCTGCAGCACTCTTACAGCCCAACGACCAACCCTCGGCCTCCCAGCAGACCTCCATCACTGCTCAGAGGCAAAAAGCCCCAGAACGAGTTGTCTGACACTTTGCTTCCCAGCGCCACAGGGCCGTGTTTCAACAGACTGAGAGTGTGGGCTGTGCCACAAACGAGGGCTCTGGCAGTACCTCGTCCTGATGTAGACCCTTGCTTTTTCCAGCCACAACGGTGAATCGTAAATACGTGCATTTATACGTTAAATGTGTTATAAATACGTTTTAGCATTGAGTATCAGTCCAAAATTTCAGAATTGTCTTGTCAATACTCTAGTTTGTACCTGCGCTAGTTAGAGCAGTAAACAAGCCAATTTATATGAAATTCCACTAGCAAACCTCATATTAAACCACAGCCTCTCAATGAATTACTGTGTAATTTACACTTTCTGAGCCAATAGTGTCTTTCTCTACCTGTCTAGCAGCAGATTCTTAGTCAGTGCAGAGGGAGCTCTGCTATTAATTATAATGGTAATGCAGTATGATTTACATTTGCTTCATACATGACAAATTTCATATGAATAATAAGGGAAGTAGGAATAAATACCCAAAGAAAATGCATAATGGGTTATAATACCTAGACATGGACTCCAGAAAGAGAACAGAAAACAACTGTTGAGAAGTATTTTGTGAGAAATCTGAAGAAAACAAAGTCTTAATGAAACTGACTAAAACCAGAAATGAAAACAGCCCCAGGAAGAGTGTTATTTCTCTGTATTTTTTCTCCCAAGTAACTTGGGATTTAGAAGATGAACATGCTATGACATTAAATAAGAGATTGAATAGGGAGAAGAGAAAGGAGGAAGAACGTGCAAAATGAGGAAAAGGCAAAAGAGACACACGCATTAAAAATGGTAAATTGGCACTCAACTAAGAGTGACGGGAGTACGATAGATTAATCAAAGGATTTTCTTCCCCAACAACAGAATCATTTCAAGCATGTTTCACTACGTCTTCTTATTTGCATTAAAATGTATTTGATCGTTACAGGCTATGAAAAATGACAGCAACACTTTTTCTTCAGCTAGAGGGACAGACTCTGCTTATGAAAGGAATACTGGCCTACAGCAACATGAGGTCCACAAACAGCTGATGCCCAATTTCCTCGTCCCAACCAAGTCTCTGAATCCCATGCACCTTTTCTACAAAGTAAACTTTTCATTTGCTATATGCCAGGACAGCTCTAATAAGTAATTAGCTCACAAATTCTTTAATAAGTAATTCGCTCACGACTTGAAAATCCTTAAATGGCAGAAGTGCGATGCCAGGGGTACGCACTGTTATTCTGGAGGAAGGACTCACACATGAAACTACTTTAAAATTGGAAACCCGTTGTTTTGAAGCATTATGGTAAGGAACACTGCTGTTGCCAAGCCTCTATTCTTTGAGCTTTTTACAGGGAATACCATCTCATATATCATGTAGCATTTCATTATCTTTCATGGTAATGCTCGAGTCATATATCATATTTTCTAATAAATCTTAGATTTGCGAGCCTAGCTGAGTATCAGTAACATTACCTTTCAAAATACTGCTTTCACCATTGGATACACAGGACTATACCTTTCATGTGTTTTTTTGCAGTTCATCGAAATGAAACATGACATCTACTGTAAATGATATTCCCATTTAGTGCTTAATGATACATCTGCTTCCCATCATCCACAAATTCGATGGTTTGCTAAACATGTACTTTGTTCAGTGACAACCTGTATGGCAAAGTGAAGGTTCGTTAGCTTCAGCCTATCAGGCACTGAATCTGGACTAATCACAAGTTGAAACTACAAGCTAAAATGGCTTAGTTATTACAATAGAAAAGAGTTTACCAATACTGTCATTAGCACTGCACTGACTTTGGGGGAACAGGTTTAAAATTAGAAGTGCCATCAAGTTCTGTTACCGCTTTCCACTCAAAGGGTAAAAACAATGCTCTATCAACAGTAACTCAACAAAGGAGCTACCATTGTTGGGATGGAAAATGGAAGAGAGAAGGAATATTTTTTCTTTATCTTCTGGTGTACTCCACAAGCCACATGGATACAGTCAGAATTTCATAGGATTCAGGTAGGAAATAGCTTAGTAAAGAATAATCTTTCAGTCCCCCAAATCTGCGTCCTGTTTAGCCATCTTCAGGATGGGTAGCACCGTCTACCGCTGAATATGGAACTCAACAGGGTCAAGTACCTGAGATGTCAGTCAGCTTTCAAGAGTTTTTTGATGAGCGAACATGAAAATTACAGTAGACCTACGGGATAGTAATTTTGTTTCTATTGTTTTAAATAAATCCAGGAAAAGAAGGGTTAAACAGCTTCTGTATTTGTGTAAATTAATTTTACGTTTTGTCTCTGTAAGAGTCTATGTTTTTCTAAATACATTTTCTGAACTTTGACAGAATCTGGGGGAGTCCTTCAGCAGTACCAATTGTTTCTTAACTCCACCAAGGCAATAATCTTGAAAAAGTGTACATGCTTTTCTTCTCGTGTGCTCTTAGTAAAAACCACGGTTAGCTTGTGATTGGTGTCCTGACTCTACGTGCAAAACATGTTGCTTATCTTGTTATATCTCACGTGAGTGGCTGTTGCATTGCTTTCAAAATCATTCAGGGACATTTTGATTCTGTGGACTACTACACTAAGTTGCCTCTCTGAAAAAGTGAGACCTAGAAGTTTAAGAGTAAGGAAAAATCATTATTTTTCCTGATTTCAGTTATTTTCCAAGGCAATTAAAATTTTCTTTGATAAAATGAGAAAAAATAGTACATGGGTCTATATTTTAAACATGCTTCTCACACACCGTATGTATAATATAGCTTTACATAATGATAAATAGGCTGATTTCTATAAACTGCAAATACCAGATTTCTACGTAATTAGTGTAAATTGTTAGCATAGCTGGATGATGATTTCAAAAAGAATCTCAGTGGCAGGAGTTTATGTCCTGACCTAAAATGGGTTAGGTCTCATGGCCATGATTACACTGAGCAACCCTAAATTAAAAAAAGGCAAACTGTGTCTGGTCTGGTTTCAGCATCAAATCCCTAAATGGACAAAGGAATGGAAGTGGCCCATGCCGTAACCTTGTCAGAGGCCCCAAATGTCCTGGCCTCCTCCAACAATAACCGTATTTCTCAAAGGATGGACATCTGTAACTTTAGAGAAAAAAAGATGACAGAAAAGAAATATGTGTGCAGAAAGAAAAACCTCCCTTTTTACCTCTGAAGAGAAGTTCTCCCAAGCTTTCAGCCAAGCTGGCATGCAGAAAAGCAGAAGTGCCTCCTTTCTCCATTCTACTCACGCTGGAGTGAAAAACCGGGAGCAGATGGCTCTCCAGCCGTCACTCAGAAACCTCAGGCACACACTTCTCTGACAACACATCGAACTGTTACAGGTTGACCGTGATCCTGAGTGTCCCAGGGACTTGGCCTTGTCAAAATAAAGATGACCTCTAAATGAAACTCCAAATCTTAAGATGTCTGAGGTGCTACTAGGGGAAGCCAGAAAGTTGACTTAATGTGAGCCTTTCACCTGAGTTTCAAGCCTTTGCCGTGCTCACATCAGGTTAAAGGAAGAATAAGAGACAAATCATCACTTTTGATCTTGCCTGTCACTCAGTATATTTCCTCCTAAGAAAGCTGATAGCTCAAGGGATACGTCCCAGGTACTGTTTTTTTTGGCACCTGTCCCAACAGAGAAAGTAGCAACCCATTTGTCTGGAAGACAGTTCAATATTTAACGTAATTTTTAAATTTTATATTAACCATTTTTTTTTAAGTCAAAACTCTATGGTGTCTTGAGAAAATGAGATCTACACCATTAACTGAAGTTCCCTGCTAACTTCTCTTTCTGCCATGATGATCCTCTGTCTTAACACTCACAAGAAGCCTGGGGACAAGGTGAGTGTGGTGACTGCTGTCCTTTCTATCCGTCCCATTCTGGACTTGGGGCTGAAAGCTGGTTCCTGCCTTGGTGCTATGGCTCAGACATCAGTATTGTAGTTAAAGAAGGAGATACTGTAGTATTGTAGCTAAAGAACTCCCTCCTCCTTAAGCCACAGAAAAAGAATGGAAAAAGAAAATGATAACGGGACCCCCTTCAGTCTTGCTCCTCCAGTCAATTACAGCGGCACTTGGCAGACCTCAGGAAGTTCACCTCTCAAAAGAAAGACAAGGAGATTGTCACCTGCATGAACTTTAAAACGCTGTGACTGTGGCCACTTCAATGTGAGCAAGCAAACAACAACCACAAAAACAACCAAACCCCAAACCAAACCTATGCCACCTTTGCTGGTATTTGGCAGCTGTGTGTGATCCTGCTTGCAAGAACATAATTCGGGGGCTTTGCTACCCACACAGAGACTAAAAGGCCTTTAACCCTTTTAAAGCAGGACTTAGTGCCTCCCTGCCCTCTCCACTGGTTTGCAGGTGAGGAATTGCCCCAGTGCCCTCCTTCCCGGCTCACCTCAGGCAGAATATGGAGGCACAGAAGGGAAAAAATCTCACTTGTAATTAGACCTGTTTTCCTGCTGCCCATCCTGCCTCCCACCCTGGCCACTGAAATGCTCATGTCTTTGTGCTGCCCTGCCTGCTGCACTGCTCCAGCCCTTTGCTGCATGCCGGAGCACAGCTCCAAACTACACCACTGCACTGATGTTTCCTTTGCCTTCATTCTTCACTTGCTCAGCTCCAAACTGGCTTACCCCTTTTGCTGCAGTTCAGCCACCAAATGAAGGGAAAAAAATGTTCACAACCTTAGACATGTCCAGTGTGATTCAAGTTCTGCGGTGCTCTTCTCAGCCCGGTCCTGAAATGGCATGCAGCCCCCTGTAGTTATTAAAAGAAATTCATTTCACCCTGGCAAAATCCAAATCTCAGGAGCTGAAGCTGCACTGAAAACCATTTGGCTGTGCAAAGCACTTGATGAAAGGATGAAGTGACGGCCACGTTGCCTCCTCTCATCTGTATCCCTACTTGGCCTGGCACAGGCTCCATTGAGATGAACAGAAAGACTTCCACTGATATCAATGGGCTGGGAATCAAACTCTTGATGTCTGTGCTTTGAGGGACTGAGCAAAAAGCACATTTGTACATTTAATTGTGGCAGTGGAATGAAATAGCACCTGTGCCTAAGGGAAAGAGAGGGGAAAGTTAACAAGGGGCTACGAAGAACTGTAAGACATGGTGAGCTGCTGCCAGTGGAAATAACAAGTCTAGGAGACCTCTTTTAAAGTGACTATTTAAAGGTTTAGCCTCTGCCTGCTCTTCATGAAAGCACAGTATTGACTTCTGTTACCATTGGCTCACTGGACATGCATGTCCTACCTTCCTGAGATGCAGTGGAGAGCTGCGCACCTCCCTGACTTTTCTCATCCTGCTTCTGCCTTAATGCTGGTCCTAGCATCTGTGTATCTGCAAGGTGCACCTTTCCTCCTCAGAAAGATGCTCTCCTCTGCCTTCTCTGTGCTGAGTTTCTCTAGGGATGCAGGGCAATTTTCTTATGCCACTCTGCTCCCACATACAGTATTTTCAAGACCCGCCTCAGAGCATTGCAAGTAAGATACGCCTGGTGATGTAGGGAACACACGCTTGGAGGATTAGTAAGGGCTTCATGCCACAGGGAGCTGTAACTACTGTAATTTTCCCTCAAGACAGGGGATCCAGTCTATCCTGCTGCTTGATCCTTAAAATAGCCTCTTTACTTGTCTGTTTGCAAACTCGCTCAATTTTCTGAAGGTTCTCTCTACATTTAATGATGGATGCAATCAGCTTTCTTACAAGAAGTTTCTTTAATGTTTTGCTTTGCTACAAACAAATCTAAGCCTTGAGAAGTTGTATTTTAGCAAGATCGCCTGGGAGTTTGAAATGTTCGTGCTCTTACTAGTATTACAGGTCACTGCCCTTCTTAGCATTTACCAAGGCTGAAACACTAAATAGCTTGTTATTTCTCTTTATAAATGTGTCTATGCTTGCACCCTGTAGTAACCTTAGTGTAGTGAAGAAAGATTAAACATTCATGCAATTTAGCTTAGTTCTAGTTTATTTTCAATTAACTAGAGAAAATCCTCTCAGACATAATAGGCCATTTTGTGCTTGGCTTTAGTTTGCCTGACAAAACTAAGTATTTAGTTTATGAGATAAAATCACTAATGTTATTCAATATAAAGAATATAAAATGAAAGAATGCTACAAAAAAATAACAGATAATTAAAACACTCATTTCAATAGTATTTTCCTTTTGCAGGTTGTTTTACACCTACTAAGTACCCCCAGAATGATCAACATACAAAACCTTTTAGGGAAGAAAAAGTATTACTACATGAGGTTTACTTCCTCATTTAAAGCTTCCTACGTGTTTAGTTACAGTACTTTGAACATAAAACTTGCTCGTACCCAATTTATCCAATTCACCTTGTCTCCTCTGATGCCATTCTTAGCCGTTTTACCCCCACTGAGCAGGGGTGGTTTACCCAACTACCCCTCTTCCCTGTCATATTTAACAACAAGATGCCTCTTAAAGACATTTTCCTAACCTCGCAGGTCCAAAAATTAAGGTTGGCTAGTCAACATCTCCCATGGAGGATGCAGGATGCATACCTTTTGATCAAACAGAAAAGAAAATACAACCTCTGCACACATTGGTGTTAGTTGTTAGCAAAGTCTTGCTCTCCTTATTTGTGTGACAAATGAGGTCTGGCAGTTTCCACAGGTAGAAGATAAATTACAAAGGTGAAAAAAAAAGGTGTACATGAGGATTCTTGGATTAAACCCCATTTACATAAATGTATTTTAAAACATACCCAGTCCAATTTTGCTGGTTCTGATTTTTCTAATTGGGAAGCCTTCCTCCCAAATGACTGTAGTGGGTTTACGTGGCAAGGTTTTGTTAGCAGGGGGCCATAGGGGTGGCTTCTGTGAGAAGGATCTAGAAGCTGCCCCATTTCTAGTAAGGGCCCCACTGCTGACCAGAGCTGAGCCAATAAGTGATGTTGTTTGTGCCTCTGTGAGGGCAGATTTAAGACAGAGAAAAAAAATACGCTGTGCCACACAGCAGCTGGGAGAGTGAGAGGAGTGAGGAACAGCCTTGCAGGCACCAAGGTCAGGGAAGAAGGAGGGGGAGAGGTGCTCCAGGCGCCGGAGCAGAAGTCCCCTGCAGCCTGTGGTGAGGCCCATGGTGAAGCAGGCTGTCCCCCTGCAGCCCATGGAGCACCACGGTGGAGCAGGGCTCCACGCTGCAGCCTGTGGAGGAGACCTCAGTGGAGCAGGTGGACCTGCACCAACAGAGGCTGTGGGCTGTGGAAGACCCGTGTAGGCCGTGGAGAGGAGCCCACGCAGGAGCAGGTGAGCTGGCAGGAGCTGCTGCCCGTGGGGGACCCAGGTTGGAGCAGTTTGCTCCTGAGGGCTGGACCTCATGGTATGGGTCCGTATCTGGAGCAGTTCTTGAAGAGCTGCTGCCTGTGGGCAGCCCACGCCGGATCAGTTCGGCAAGGACGGCATCCCGTGGGAGGGACCCCACAGCACAGGGGACGAGAGTGACCGAGAAGGAGCAGCAGAGAAGAAGCGCTACAGACTGACCATAACCCCCATTCCCCCGTTCCCCTGCGCTGCTCGGGGTGAGGAGGTGGAAGAGGGTGGATTGGGGGGAAGGTGCTTTTGGTTTCTTTCCTTTGTTTCTCACTCCTCTAGCTTGTTAGCAATAGGCAATACATCTTACTATCTCCCTATGCTGAGTCTGTTTTGCCCATCACGATAATTACTGTGCGATCTCCTCGTCCTTATCTCAACCCTTGAGCCCTTTTCATTGTATTTTCTCCCTGTTCCTCTTTGAGGAGGGGGAGTGAGAGAGCGGTTGTGGTGGAGCTCGGCCGCCCACCCGAGTAAAAACACCACAATGACTTCTGTCCAACCTCATTAAAACCTTGGACTAGAAACTCCCGCTCCTCACACAGCTAATTTTTAGGCTTATGTGTTTCTTGTTTTTCTCCCTGACCAAAAAATTATAAGCATTTTTTTTTTAATTGATTTTTTTTTTTTTTTTTGGTAGCAGGACAAGGCATTGATGGGCAGTTGGCAGGGAGCTGTTATTTGGAAAGATGAAATGGAAGAAAGGACAAGCAAGAAATTCCTAAAATCCTAGAGTACTTTTAAGCTGCCTGATACACTTTTCATATAAAAACCTGGCAAGAACTCTGGGGTGGAACAACAAGAAAGTTACAGACATGTACAGTAGCAGCAGCACAGCAGACAGCAGCAGACATTTCACATCTGTGACAAATGCAGAAGTGACACCATTCTCATTCAAATTGATTCAACAGAAGCAAAGATGAATGGCTGTGCAAAACAGGTAAGCATCATAGCGAACTCTCCTCCAGCAGTTCTCGTTAAGCAAGCATTTCCTCTTGCCCTCTCCATGTGACAGAATGAAAAAAAAACCAAGTGCATCCAACTCAGAGACACAAACACTCCAGCTCCCATGGAACCTGCATTCAGAAAATCATTTGGATTGAAAAGGAGACCGATAAACATTTAAGAACAGTGGGGAGCTAATGATCCTTCTACAGTCCAAAGACACCACAATTATAGAAATCTTTACAGAAGATTGAGAACAGCAGCTCCTACCCATCACACCAGTTGGAAACATCTCTCCTGGGACTGGAGTCTTCCTGACAAGTCACAATGCCACAGAGAAGCTGTATTAGAAATGCACGATGGTCACTGTTCTGGGGCGAAAACAAGGTCCATTTAGTCCTTTTCTTCACTCTTGGTTGTTCTGGACAGGTAAGCGCCACTTGGAATCACAGGTGTCATGATTTACACCTGAATGAAATTCTGTTCTCGTTTTCTGATTTTTAATCTTGCTTTTTATTTTATCTATTTGTCCTGCATACCTTAACTCCAAAAATCTCGCATAGTTCTGTTTGTTTCATGACTGGCATCACAGCACACTGCTCTTCCACCTTCTTAACAACAAAGTCTCAGTTTTCCTATAGATTGCCCTGCCACTCAGCACTGCCACGTATAAAGCCCTGTCACCACATTCAAGTGCCAGTCTTGCCCAGCAAACAAGTGTCACTCGGTGCTATGTGACTTACTGCAACCTTTGATTCCATGCCAGACCTAAAGAATCGGGGCTATAATGTGAAATATTTGAAGTTTTAGAAGTTCGTGGAAATAAGAGGAATTTCTCAGGTGCTTCATATATTGTATATGTGCTATCTATTGATATTGATATAGATTCCTTCTCCTTGCTCAGAGCCTGCCTCCTCCCCTCCCAACATTCCCAAAAAACCTGTGACATACTTAACACAACAGGAGTTTTTTTATTAGTGACTTCAAAGAGCATCAAATATGAATTCCAACCCTGAGAACTAAGATGCCCCATTCTTGACTTAAACGATTCAATGGAGTAACTACTTTACACAGTGATGCTACTGGATCTAGCTGGAGTTTACCTTCCCCCCACCAACGCTCATACTTGGAAACACAGTTTAAGCCAGTGCCAGGCTAGCCCTCAAAACACAGAAATAGGAAGGCCATTAATGCTGAAACAGTCTTTCTGGCCTGAATGAAGACAGGTTTGTAGAAATTGTTCCTTGCAAAATGGACAATTGCATTGACAAACATTTGTCACTCTTCACACAAACAGGCCGTAGAAACTGTGCTTAAAATTACGGGGTTGTAACCTTTTTCTCTGTACTCACATTATAAATTAAGGTTTAACTCCTAGGTTACTTTACACAGCAATCAGACGTAACTGGAATCCAGACTGATGCAACTCGTCTTTCCTCATCAGGGAAAAATAACAAAAAACAGAACAGGGAATTCCCAGGACCATTCCCACTGCAAAGCCCCGGAGTTCTGCTTTTGAAATAAACTTCTCAGAAAAGACAACAGGCAGCTCAGCAGAGCTGTTTCAGTCTGTGAACCAGCAATGGCGTGACTGAGTGGCTACGGCTCCAAAGCAAAATGAATGCAGCTTTGCACTCCTGAGAAAAAGCAGGGTCTGACTGGAGCCAGATCCCAGTTACGGGGACTAGGGCAGTTTTTACTCTTAAAGATTCTTTTAAAATAAAGATATTTAATCTTAGACTGATATCTTGATTTTTCTCATTGTTTCATTTGTAAAAGGATTTCCCATGATTTTCTGATTGGTTTTCTCACTTCAAACTTCCTACCGAGTTCCCATCCTTTGATCTCTATTGGACTCCGTCTGCGCATAGAGATCACTTCTTCACTGAAGTTTAATAATAGTCAGTTTCATTACAAAGTTTAGGAGAAGAGACTTGAGGATTTCTTTTACACAGTAAAGAAAGTTCAAGATGGAAAACGCTTTTCTGAGCCAAGCAGTGCTCTTTTACATGAAAAAATTGAGGCTGATTTTACTCGTGTGCTTGAAAAAATGCAGCCTTTGAAGTCACTCCATCAAAGTCAACAACTACACAGTAAGAAGGAAAAAAAAGAGCTGTTTATGTCTTCTTTTTTGTTTGTCTCTTGCCTTAATCTGGAGAAATAATAAAAATCAGCTGATTTATGATTGTTCTTTGTGTAGATATGACAAATACATTCAAAAATGCAGACCAAATACAGTTTTGATAAAAAATTCAGGATTCTTTCCTTTCATTTTCAGGCAGTGAGTTTCAGCTTTTCCTTTTGATTTTTTTTTTTTTTTAATTCACATTTTACAAGATGGTCTCCTTTATTTGTTTTATTAATATTTCTGATGTGATGGAAAGAAAGGTTCTGCTGCACCTTTGACATTTAGAATCAAAACCATATTGATTCAAAATAAGTGAATCTCACTAGTTTCTTTCAATTTTGTTTCCATCACACAACTGTGAATTATAACTTTGATGCAGTGGCCGTCAGAAATATAAATAAGGAGGAAAGCCTCACGTATAAAATTAAACTCAGAAGAGGACTGAATGAACTAAAATGAATTAACTATTTTCCCTGAGAACAAATTAAATTTCTTTACAGAAACAAATGGGAAGTGATTTCAAATATATAAATACAGTCAGAAAAGTGGAATATTGGTGCTTTACTCCAGCTTATTCATCCAAAAAAGTAACGGTATTTAAAGCCTGAGGTTTTTTGTTGTTGGTGGTGGTTTTTTTAATTTGTGCAAAATTAAATTATGGTTAAGTTAAAGGAGAACAAAAGGATGACCAAGACATATATTTTGGCAGGGGCTGAATGTATCAGTGCCAAAGTTTTGCATATAAAGACCATAAGAGTAAATTTTAAGTTGAGAAATAATATTAAGGCAGACTCCTTGTGTGCAGTGGAAGCATCGCCCAGAGCGATGCAGGTAGGTGAGCTCTCTCCGGGGATCTTAGTCCCTAAGCAAGACCACCACTTGCTTATTTTACACCATTTTACACCCTTTGATGGGAGCTGCACCTCCCATCAAAGGAAGGAGGGACTCCTCCTCAGAAGCCCTCTAATATAACATGGAAAGGGACATCATTTTTCATACAGTAGACTGTTTCTCTTCAGTCTACTTTCAGCCCAGCAGGAGCACAACGGGATTTTTATTTATTTATTTAAAGATCCCCTTATCCTTCTGTCTTTTGACTGAGACCAGCTTTCCCTCCATGTTAAGATACCAGAGAGGACGCTTACAGAGACCCGCCATCCAGCCCGATGGTTGCTGCAGTTTGTCCCCTGAGCACCTTTAGCGCCAAGGACCTCACTTCACCCATTTGCAGAAATGGGGATAACTTGGCCTGTCACTGGGACCAAGGCTTTAGGGCATACTGGAGAGCACCAAGAGCAATCTTGGCAGAGGAGACTTTCCCCACTGCAGCCACAGAAAATATTATTCCTCCTGATAAATCATAAATACTTGCATTAAAAATAAAGGCACGAAAAGTATGCATTACTGCAGCGGCAAGAAGAGCAGCTACTGAAATGTTGGTAGGTGATGTAATGGCCTAAAATCACAAGGGAACAGACAGGGGGGTGCCAGCAGATACATTTACATTGGACATCACCTCACTTCTGAGGAATCTGTCCCTCTGAAGGGCTCAGCAGCACTTGCACTGCTTGGCATGCTGACCTAAATCAAATTGACTAGAGAAGTCAATTTGCTTTAGCTTGGGTAGGGAAGAGGGATGCGTTTTTTATATTGCAGATCTCTTTGGGGATCTGAATTATCTGCCTTTCCTTGCAGTCGTAAGAAAGATGTGTGCATCTTCTGTATCTGTGCATGCTTAGTGGCTCCTGAGGGAAGGAAAAGATATTATCCTTGTTGCCTGGCTAGTATTTTAGGAGTCCCCAGGGGTGTTCCGCTTTTGTGTATCCTCAGGAGGGCACCCGCCACGCACAAGCGAATCAGTCAAATGCCGTTCAAAAGGAGGTGAACACTGTAAATGATCCTGTCATCACTGTGCACCGGTCCTAGAGCGGAGGTGGCCAGGAAGGTGCAAACAGTGTACCTTGCAGAGGGAAAGGGAGCCGTGAAGCAGTCATGGTGAATACAAATATGACACTAATTCTAAAACAGGAATAATAGCACTGCAAGAGGAAAAGTGCAGGCTTCAGTATTTCTAAAGAAACATTTAAGGGATGCAGAAAAGTCGAGGAAGTGTCTTTCAATTATGGCAAGATTACAGCTATATATGCATAGGAGATGTAAAATTTATTTTGCAAAAAGGATTATTAAAAATTACTAAAAAAATAAAACTTTTTTAAAGAGCCCTCCCATTTCAAGACTTTCTATAAACAAACCAAGAGAAAGTTTTGTTTAGGAACAGTGTTTCAGTGTTACATACTTTAAAGTCTGAATTTTAGGAATACACAAGATGGTCAAAAAACATGGAACAATATCTTAATCCTAAAAGGTCCTAATAGATTAATACTATGGCTTCCTACCTCACCCTCTCCACCCCATCCTCCAGTTCTGATATCAGTGACTTATTTGCAAAGGTCATTGAGACCAGTGAAATTCTGTTCTCCAGCAAAAACAAAGGTTTTCCAGGCTTTCCAGGTCTCAGTCTGTCCATGGCAGTAACCAGACACACATATACTGCTCACTTTCAATCTCCCTCTAACTAAAATGCAATCAATACCCCATCATCCTTTCTTCTGACCAGCAGCCCGTAGGTTATTTAGCTTTAAAATACCACTATTGAGACTGTCACTGTCAAAGGGAATGACAGGATTGTTCTGCACTAATATGATTCTGTTCTAATGTGATGGCCTGTCGAAATAGGTTGCCTCTGTCTTGTGCTATATTCAAACTGCACTCAAGCCTTTATCTATTCCTTTCTTTGTGTCTTGTATTTTTTTTTTTTAATTTTGTTATGGGAACTGAAGAAGCTCAATACTTCTTTAACAATTCCTAATTCAAGATCTCCAGGGATTACTCAGGTGCTCATGTCCAAGAGCATCTAGTATGATCTACTCAGCTTATACTCCCAGCTGAATGTCAATCAGTCATCAGCTAAATCATGTAAAAATTGATGTTAGCTATTAGAGATGGCTTCCTTTATTCTGTTTTTAGAAAGTTCTGTGATTTCCTTTCACTGAAGGTTAAGTGTGAATTTTCTTGGAGGGGGAACTGGTAGTATGCAGATTATTGTGCTGTTGGAAATGAGGAAGCTACCCCTTCTCAATGGCTTGCCCTTATCTAACCCTTCTAGGTTTAGGCACAAAGGAATTTCACAGGTGCACTCTTGCTTAATCCGATTCAAACTCTGTTGACACCTGAGATTTTCACTACAGACCAGTTTTCTTGCACTCCATCTCCACAAAGAAACCAGAGCTGCTCATGTTCAGTACTGGTGCACTTTCCGATGATTTCTTTGTTCTCCAAAATTTCTGCAGAAGTGGTTTCTCTGGTCATGGACTCTGCGGGGCAGATCGTATTGTCCATAGCATGAAATACACTTGTAAGCTACACAGCTCTGAAGCACAAACTCATGCTCAGAGAGCCCCAGAGTTCACATGATGGCATTATCATACTTTCCAAAGCTGTTGGCAACTGCCAAATACTTTTCATTTATTATTGAAGCCTGAGAAAAACATAATTAGCACCTCATATTAAAAAGAAAGCAACATGCTGTTGATAGCAAGCCAGGAAGTTGATAAACACGACTTCCTCAAATTAAATTTTCCTGAAAACCTAGATGAGGATATAAATTCCAAACAGGCTGGTGTTAGCAGCTGTGCAGCAGGCACAATTAAATGCCATACCCTAACATTATCACATTTAGAATACAGCTTTTCAGAAGATTTTCAAATTACATCAACCAAATAATGTTTTGGGTGAGGGGCCTCTGAGCAAGAGCTGCGTTGCTAAAATAAACCAAACACCACTCAGAACAGAAGCATGCAAGTTACTGGGAAGCTCTCACAATTCCAATCAGTTGTCCATGTATACTGCTCAATTCAAAACGTGCTACAATCTTTTTGTAGCTACGTGGAACGCTTTTCAAAATAAAGATTCCTTTAAGAGGCAGAGCATATTCAAAAAAGTGAGCCCATAAGTTTATTCGGTGTGGCCTCCTCGCTTCCTGGAGCCTGCGGCAAGCTTTGAAGGCCAGCGGTGCATGGATCCCTAGCGCTTCCTCAGACCTGCTGAGTTAGGGTGGGGACACCAAGAACGCCCGTTCCTTGCTCCTGTTCTAAACCAGAGACAAATTTTAACCAGCCAGAGGCCTTAATCATGACACATGCCACTCTTCAAGCTGTTTCTAATGTACCACAACTTTTGCATGTTCCACATTTTCTTCAGGGCTTATCCTGCAAAACACAGTCTAGTCTTCTACCATCTGGTCTGCTATTTCCCCCCCCCCCCCGCCTCATTCTTCAACACCCCTTCCCCTTTGCTTGCATAGGATAGTGTTTTTCTTGTTTTTACTGTGCATACCTCTTTCTCCTGCAACAATTTGATAATTGTTTATCTAATTATACTTAATCTTTGCTGTTCTTAACCTTCTACATTCATCATTTTTTCATTGTGCAACTGTACGTTACATGGCAACAGCTTCTAGGTAGCTCTTACATATCCTGTGCTGAGAACACCCTTAATAAATACCTGAAGACGCACACATGTATGCTGAAATCTGAGAGAAACCAAAGGAACTCATTTCTAGAAACACGCTAGAGGGCTGTTCTCTTTCGACTGGTACCAACGCTACCCCCCGTTATACCACAGAATATACACATTACAGTGGGTGCAGCTGCTTCAGGCACGGCAATTCCCTGCCAAGCATGGCAGTGCCTTGCATTTCTGCAGAAATTGGTGAGTGAAAAGAATAAGAAGTATCAAGAACAGAATCCCATTACTGTTAAATTCAACAATTTTTGTGGGTACCTAGGTGCACCTGATAGCGCGGTGCAGCTCAGCAGTGATTGCAAAGAATTGTCTGTTGGCAGTCTGCGCAAAGGGTGAAAAAGGATTTTTCATTTCATGCATCATTTGCAACTACCTTCAATAAATCAGCCAAGTCAATACACACCCTTGATGCAAAGTTAAGGAAAAGCCCTGAAGCAAACAGACAACTGCAAGTAATCCAGAAAGTGAAGTAGTACAGTTAAATCCTTTTCCACTTGTCCCCCCCATTTCGGTGCACATTACCTAAGAACATTTCTCACTACACTTTTTTTGAGTGAATTTCATTACAATCACGGACGCTCCCTGAAATAAACACAGAGAACCCACGCCCCCACATCTCATGCCATTCCAAGGGATTTGGTAGCACCCATACTTACTCAGACTGTTCAGGGTTCAAACTGTTCATTCCCTGGGGTCTATGCCAAAAAGTAGTCTTGGAGCGTGTTTATGTCCAGCAGTAAGAAGCCGTCATTTAGACACGTTTTGTTACCTTGACCCCTGCTCCTCCTGAATGGCGACACCAGTCAGAAGAAAGGTTACCAGGGGAACTAGACGCATCACACAGTTACACCACAGTCCATAATCTGAGGTAAAATTGACACCCTCAGGATGACCAGAGCTCCAGATTTGATATATGCCCCCTTCCACACATGACACATTCTGGCTATGAAGATGGGCATGCCACACAGCTGTCCAAGAGCAAAGGGATGAATCCACTAAACCAGGCCTACCTGACTTTTTTCACCTTTTGTGCATTTTTTTTTTTGAAGTTAGGAGCTAAATGGATTAAGTCCCTTGACCTCAACAGACCACATGGCTCTGCTGGAACAGTAAGTGCTTCAGACCTGAAAAGGGAGAGCATCATCCTGTGAAGGTAAGTAATGCTAGAAACCCCACACAGAGCCTGTAGAGAAGAGCAGCCTGTTTGGGGCACGCTAGGCAGAGGTCATCAGGCTGATCAAGTACAGCTTCTGACAGTGCCCTCCTCAAGAACCAAGCAGGGTTATTTTGGATGCTGGACAACTGGAGCAGAACATTTGATCCCACTCTTCTAGATTAGCATGGTTGCATTTATGTGAGAAAGCATATTATGTGCAGAAGGAACAGTCTTTTTCCCCACTCTTGCTCTTGGACATGGTGCTGGGATGGGAACACCAGACAGCCTTGGAGCCGTACCACGCTGCTCTTCAACTGCAAATGGAATAGCTGCAAAAGACTCCTCTTTGGGCAGTGGACAGAAGAGGAAGTTTTCTTACTCAGCATAGCACTCCTTAATTAGAAATGGTGTTCATTCTCAACCCACTTTCCATACCTGTATTATAAAGCAACTTCACAGCAGACTTGTGAGTGAAGCAGAAAAGGCATCCACTGCTGGGGAAATAAAAGTGAAAGCCTTTATGAATCGCTCCAAGTACAGGGCATGCTGGACTTGGAGACTGCTTCAGTGAAGGCTCTGTAAGAAAACTATGAGCAGCGTGCTGGGGGTTAATTCCCCCTCCCCTCCCTTCAAAGTTTTCTCTTGAGAGAGGTTTTCTTTCCTGCTAAGAATTCCTTCAGCTCCTACTCTGTCCTCCTGCTTCAGCCAAACACAGCAAACAATTCATTTCTTTCTGCCTAGTGGGATGCTGAGATGTGATCTCTGAATTGGGTATACATTTCAGCTGGTCCACACTCGAAGCAAAATTTATGACACATGCCAGCGCCTCCACTAGCTGATTGGATACAGCCAGGGAAATGGAGAAAGCCTCAACTCACTGAGCTTCAGAAAATGAACTTCACTTAAATGATGTATTGTTGTTTTGCAGCAGAAAGGAACACCTGGCTTGTACAGTGGGGAAAAGGAACAAAATGCAACATTCATAAAAATGACTGAAATGGGACTGGAGAATATGGTTATTTTTGCTTCCACATGAGAGAATGTACCATAAAACAGTGTTTGCAATTATAATCTAGTGTATCCGTTGCTTTTGTTTGATGTGATTGCATTGGTATGTCCACTAATTCAGTTTTAATCTTCGCTAACATCTCCTGTACTTTACACAACAGACGTAGACTGCCTGATGCTTCCATGTCACTTGGAAGAAGCGTCAGGAAATTATTATTGCTTTTCTTATGACACTAGATAATTACTTCTTCAGACATAGAAGTCGTTTATATTGTATGGGTGAGATTTTGGCTTTGCTTATCCCATTGTACATCTTCAGTGCAGATGCACTGGATATATTCTGAAAAGACAGTGGAATTGACTCTAGAAAAAAAATAAAAAAAAGACTTTGTAGCTTCAGTGCAAAAAGGATTTGCAACTCTTGGAGTTTAGAATGCTGGATATGAAGCATACATTTAATTCAGCTAAAACAAGAGCTAACCCAAATTGTAACTGGGCAGAGACAGAGAGGCCAGGGAAGGAAGTGAATGGCTACAACATGCACTAATTTTAGTTCTCCTAAATGCTACAGGAAAAAAAACAAACAAACAGTGCAGCAGATTCAGCACGAAGATATAGATGCCATATCATTTATTAAAGCCAGATCAGCCCACTTCTATTAAGTAAACAAGCACAGCTGACTGACTTTTATTTACATGTAGACTTCTGCACTCTGCACTGAGCAGTAAAAATTGAGTAATTTTAATGCTCGATGAGAGCGTTAAGGGATCCTAGCACAAACACGAATGGGGCTCCCAGGAATGCAAAGGTGCCTTATGGCTGTCCATCACGAGCATGTAAATAAATGGTTCTGGCATATGAGCACTGGCATAGAACTACTGCCAGGGAGTGTTAACACAGTCAATGTCTAATTGCAAATGAGCAGCTCTCCCTAATTGGCCCAGCAGTTTTAATATAACCACAGTATACTCATCTACACTGGGAAAACGTGATGCCCATTTTGGTCCATATTGTTCTTGGAGATCTCATTTGAGCCCTTGTTCTTGGGAAGCACAATCTGTTATGATGCATATCTTTTACAGAATAACTACTTACCAGTAACTGCTGGTCCCAGAAGAAATACACTCTGAATTGATTAGTACTCAACCACCCATCCCTCTACAGAGCTGGGGAGTTGTGCAGTACCCTTTATAACTTCTCAGTTAGTTTTTGACTCCGGAGTGTTTTCAGCTCCTGTCACAGAGGGGATTGAGCAGCAGAGTGCAGCAAGCAACGCGAGGATACTGGTGAACCCTCTGAACCCACTGCCTCTGTGGGTCGGCAACAGGCAGAGGGGCCCAGCACCACAGGGTTGGAAACTACAAACACTAATTTCAAAAACACCATGGAAATGAAACAGTATGACAAACAGGTCATTGCAGGTGCCTCTTTTTTTTTGTTTTTTTCAAAGATTTAATAGGTGGCTTCCTCAATATTTTCACGCTAGGAGAAGGGTCCATTCACACTTGGAGAGAATTCGCTGACTGCAAGCACCACTTTCTCCTCTTTGCACACCATCAGATGAGTGATCCACTAAATGAGCTGTTCCCAAGATTGCAGTGGGAATCCCATTCCACACATTAGGCTGGCACTCAGCATGAATCAGAACACAGCCAAATTCCTGTTAGCCCACGTCAGGTTTAAGGAATTACATGTGAGCAACTGATACCAGTACAGAAACCACAACTGCTTAAAAATGATCTGCCAACCACAAAACAATGAAATGCCCAAATATTTAATTCACAGGTAATTGCACCAATTTTATCACTAATCTCCCTCTTTAAAAAAGTCTGAAGTCAGTATCAAAAAACATACGCGTTTTGAAACGTGTTGCATAAGAAGTGATTGTCATAGAATATTGTCAACACAGGTATGGAAGCACCTTGAAATTTGTATTTCAATATGTGAAAGGAAGCCCTCCTATGCAAACTGTGTACAAATAACAGTGATTTCTTGGTATTAGAGAAAAACAGGACAATTTCAAGAGGCAGTTTGATTAATAGAATGCTAGATGCACTGCTGTCATCAAACCAAAGATTAATTGTTTAACAAAGGGCTGGTGGTCAGACCCACAATTAGCTTCTTTCATCATCATAATTATAGTGAGCAATTGAAAAAACACAGCACAGGCAAAGAAAATTCTTGAACCGTTGATTCCAAAATAGTAGCCTATTTGTCTCTTTGAAACAGCAATGTGGTGTAGAATCAGGATTTTATCCTGAAAATGCTGCTTTTGAGAGCAGTAACATACCCCCATTGATTTTGGGAGAGTAGAAAAGACAACTAATATTTTACCATTATTTCTATTTCCATCAGTTACAGTAGTTCATAAAGGCCCTCCCAGATACAGCTTCATCTATTTAAATGTCATGCTTCCTTCCCGTGGCATCGCATGGCATTCCTTCCCATGGATAATAAAGCATTTAAGACTGGGAAAACATTTCCTATAAAGCCACCTCAGGATGCTCTTTTATACCAACAGATTACCAGCAGAGTAACTTTGAAAGCCATTTCCTGCCTTTTTTTTTGTCAGGTTACTTTTGCCAGTGATGTTATTTATTAATGAATTAGAAGCCTATTTGCATCAGGAGACAACTGTATCAAGTGCGGCTCACAGAACTGCAGTTTGGGCTCCAGGGAATGCTTCAGCCATTGCTGACACATACAGGTTGCTGGACCTGATTTGCATTTCTCTATTCCAACTCACAGCTGACGTGTATTAATTCTCTACCATTCTTCAGACAAAAAGAATTGTCCAAAAATTTGACCAAAACAAGAATCAGTCTGGAAGATTATGCAACAAACAGTAACGCCCAGAGCAAGCAAAAGAAATTACCACTTCAAACTGGCCAAAGAAATGCCTTCCTGCTCAGTAGACCCCAATCCTACCAGATTCTGGCTTGTCACAACCACTGTTGCATATAATTAACAGAAATACAAACAAGACAGACACCAAGAAAGACTGACCCTCCCTGCCCTGGCTCCTAAGGAAGGACACCACGCTGTCTCCTTCCTGAAGCCCCATCTGCAGCAGAGCCGGACCATTCAGAGGTAGGGTCAGGCTGCAGGCCAGCCCCATGGGAGGAGCTGTGGCAGCACCAGAGGGTGACAGTGCTCACAAGGGAGAAGACCCCGAGCCGGGGCTGTGCGCCATCCACTTCAGGATGACTCATGTCTCTGTGCCACTTGGCACGGAATTAATGCTACCAGCGCACAACCCAAGGTCTAATTTAACTGTAACTCACATTTGATTTTCTCTGAAACTTAGCGATCATTTCCAGTAAAAAGCAAACTCCTGCACACGGTCTTCAGCAGCACAGCTAACCTCAGAGAAGCAGCTTCCAGCCACAGGGACAGCTTTCAGGTTTCAAACTACCACATCTGAAGAAGGGCAGGGGTTTGACTTCTGGCTTTTTCCAAGTGTGACAGTGGAATTAGAAGAGCAAAGTCAGATTTAACACAGAACAGGAGAACACTTGTTCCACTTCCACCCCTAACTAAAAACCTAGCCCTGGAATAAGAGATCCTTTCCTACCGAACATTAAAATCACAAGCGCTTATCACAGCCTTGGGATCGGCACATCCATTTTTTTTTGGTGGCAGTTATCCCCCCAGTCCTCTGCAGTCCTCTGCGCAGTTGAATTGCTCCTTGGATTACTATCTGTTTCCCAAGAAAAATATTAAAAGTGCAATAATCAAGATAACTTGTTCTGCAAGCAATGACAGCGCTTTTTCTGTATTTGTCATTCAGCTTTGTAGCCGAATTAATTAGCATTTGTACAGCACTTTGAAAATATGAAATGCAATTGAAGTGCTAAGCATTATTATTAATATTAGCAGCAGTACCATTTTGCTCTGCTGAATGCATTTTCCAACAGACTTGCTATAGAAAAAATAGCCAAGGCAGCTGAACTGACATGCTATAAACTTGAAATGTACTTAGAGCTTCTTCACCATGTTTGATTACAGTAAGCCAAATGGCTGAAACATCTGCATAGCTGTGCACATTTTTGTTAGTCTATTAAAAACTGAACTTCATATAGCACAATTTGTTCTGAATCTGTCAGCAAGGTAGATAGATATTGCTTTGCAGGACAATTTTGGGATTGTTTATGAAAAGTGTTTTGAGATGCTAGAGCACTGTAGGCTACCTCTCATTTGTACATACCCAAATAAGCCATCAAGAGAATGACTGTTTCACAGGCTCTTGTAATTCTCTCTCTCATTTAGCACAAAAATACTGATAGTTAAAAGGCACAAACAGTTCTAAATAGGTAGCTGATCCCTGTTGCCCTCAATTTAAAATATAGCTGTAACTTGTAAAGGCAAGAGCTCATAGGAAGAATCTTTCTGATTTCCATTTTGGTAGCTGCTGTTTTTGGCAGTGGCATGGCAATACCTGGACTTACCCTTCTGAATCAGTTGTATTTCAAAATCAATGACTTCTCTCCCGTGCTTCCCATTTGATACTAAGACGCACGCTAACACAACGTAGCTGCATTCAGCACTTGTTAGAAGCACCTAGCTGTACCTGGCAACAGTAACTCACTTTGTGGTCTCCTTTGGTAGGCATCCTTGTCTCCACATTGCAGAGTCCATACATGCTTGGATTTGGCAGCAGAAAACAGAAGCCATGGCCTTGCAATAGATGAACCTCCCAAACCCCTATGCATGCTGCTGCAACAGGAGGCGAGAGCAAGGGTCTGAACCGGTGCTGTTTTGGACATTTAAGGCATGACCATAACTGCACCCTTTCATGCTGTGCTGCAAGAATTTCTTGGGTATTAGACACCATGAGGTAGGAGTCATCTGCCAAAAACCAAGTTCAAGTTTACACTTCTCAGTTCCCTCCTAACACTAAGTGTTGTTGCCATGCTGGTAGGAGAGGTGAGTTTCAAAAGTAGTAATAAACAGTAGTTTATTATCAAGGAAAGGGGGAACCAAGGCAGGAAGAAATTAAAAATCCCAGCTCCACTGAAGTCAGGGGGCTGAGATTGCACCCCAGGCTGTACGAGCTGCCTGATGTAACTCACAGCCAGGTGGGTACCCCAGCACCAGTGGGAGATAGGGCAAAGGAAAGCCAGAAACATTTGTCACGAGTCAATTAACGGGAACCAGTCCAGGAACCCAGAAACTTGACAACAGTTATTTTTCTGCAAGTCTTAAACAGCTGATAGAACATTACAGACACGCCATGTCCCAGTATCAGAAATAGCAAAAGAGAGCAAACTTGAACTCTGAGCAGCTGACAATTTTGATTTAAAACGTGGTATTCAGTCAAAAATATTGTGGTTCTACCTCTCACAAGTGCTTCACGCTCCCCTTCCAAATCCCTTGACAACAAGATAACACGTCCCTTCAAGATTCATTAAAGTAGAAAAGAAAGATCTTTCTAATTTCAAAGCTTTGTGCAGCCAGTGCGAAACCACTGAGGAAGATCTGCCTGCTGGCTTTCTGAATTCTGGTGGTATTTCCAGAGGCAGAAGACCTATTAGGGAGGCTGATTCACAAAGCAAAGCCAGCTCCTTTATTCGTCTCATGCACAGGGTTCAAAGGAAATGCCCTGTGAAAGTATAACTTAAGTAGTAATAATACAAACTTCCTGAAAGTGACAAAGAATACCCAAGAAACAAAAAGCCTCCTGAAAAATCACTTAATATTCAAACCCCAAGAAGCTGTTCTTTGAATACACGATTGGCATAATATATTTCAAATCTTCAGTCAGACAAAAATGTTTCTTTGTACATGAAAGGTCTTTGCAATTTTTTGCTATCATCACTGTAAGCCTCAGATGCATTGGCTTTGATTTAGTAAATAAAAGAATCTTAAGTGTTTTCTACGGGATGCCCTTAAAGACTTATTGCTCCTTCCTTTATACCAGTTGCAGAGAGAACAGACATCCATGACAGGTAAGTTTTTTTTTTTTTTTTTTTTTTTTAAAAAAAAAAAAAAAAAAAGTGGTTCCTTATGCTGACTGACTCAGTCTTTCTGGGGAGAAAGAAAAGTGAACAGAAGAGAAAGGAAGGTTAGGAAAGAATTAAGACAGTATACCTAATGGGAGATCACAAATCAAAACAAATTAAGAAATTTACAAAACAAAGTATATGCTACTTCCACATTCAGCCATGAAGAATTCAACACAATTTTAAAGGCAGTGTTTTGAAACAGGTGGAGAAAGCAAGTTTCGTAGACTTTTTGTAGACTTGGAGTTTCTCAAGGAGACAATCCTTTTAAGATTGCTGACATGTTTAGTTGTTTCATAGTTTTCTGAGGAATTATTCCCCAAGAACAGCAAGATCTTTCCTTCCGTGGAGCAGGAGCATGACCAGTCATGTATGCTCATTAAATTGGGCGATGCTCTTCTCTGCACCCTGTGCCTTGGCACTGCTCCTCAGCTAGGTAGCCAACAGTGCTTGTGCAAGAGGAGGTGTGAAATTCAGGTGTAGGATGGTAAGCCCATGGACACCACACTTTTATTTTGCCCATTTTTGGTGGCTATTACCTGAGAGCTCTGGTGTCTACTACAACAGAAAGGCTAGTGTACAGTACGTTATGGTCAACCACACACCATATCCATTACACTTGTTTAATTTTTTTTTTCTTTCCTTGATATGATATCTTAAAGCCTAAGCAGAGTTCAAAAAGCTCATTTAATTTTAATGTATTTTATCCCTCTAACCAGAACAATTTTTTCAATTACCTTTAGCGGAAATCTAATCTAGCAAACAAGTACAGCAACAAAATATGTCATTACAAATGATTTTTACAATTTTGTTGTTGCTCTGATTTATTATGGTGTCAAGCTTTTTCTAATTTTGTTTCTTGATTGCCCTTTTAGGAAGAAAGTCTTTGAATTCGCAACAATTGCCAGCACTGTGTATGTAAATATTAGGATGTAAAGAGGTAGTTTCAATAGCCATTTGAACAGGATAAAATACCTGCTTAGATACTTAGAATAATGAACTCAGGTCTGTGTACCAATGGTTTCAAAAATAATTCGATGCTCTACAGAACTATTGCAATGTATATAGCTCACAGCTGAAATTTAAAGTGAGAAATACTTTCTGGCAAGGTCATAAAAGGAACCAATGTTGGAAATTTAGTTTTTGATCACAGAACTATACAATCAACAGGCAATAAACAAGCTGATGGAACCTTTTTTTTCTTTTTTGTTAGGAGATACAGGTGTCACTACATTTGCAAGTAAGTGTTCCCAGCCCCACAGGACCCAAGCAGCCACTGGTGCTTTGCTCCCTTGATTACTCCTTCCGTATGTTTATGAGGACAGAAGGTCTCACATGCACCTCCAGCACATTTCACATGGCTTCATGATGCCCCACACACCACCCAGGGTGCACCAAATATTTTTGAGCTCATTTTGCAGGCCCAGGGTGGACAGGTTACCCAGGCTGGCTCTTGCCTCCTACCACCAATGTAACCACCCAACTTGAAGCCTCTCTTGTCAGGCCAAACAAATATAACATTAAAAGCAAGACTGTAATGAATATGCCAACCAGACAGTACTTACCTAAAGGGACAGCTCTGATCACAGCTCAGCAGATGAGTAGTGATGATTCTGCCTCTTCCCTTTCCTTTTTCGTTGCTCTATTTACTGTGTAGGTGTACATGCAGCTTTGACCGTTTTCTCTGGCTTTCATTTCTGTTGTTGTACCTGGACACAACTGCAATAAAAATAATGTATTGACTTCCATTTCAGATCCAGCAGAAATACAGAATGCAAAAAAAAAAAAAAAAAAAAAAAAGAATAAAAAGAGATATTACTTGTTCTTGAGATGCATTTTTTTGTTCAGAAATAGATGATGAATAAACAATATTTCTTTGTTTGTTCGTGAACATTTGCAAGCTTCACCCCACAGGAAAAGTTACTCTACATACAGCATAAAGAATGCAAGTGGGAAGGGTGAGGGTAGCAGTTACAGAGGTAACCTGACTGGAACAAGCGAAGTTGTGACACAAAATGGCTGCCACACTGATGAGACAATGCTGAGGCAGCAGGCCTCAGAGCTAGGCCTCAGCCTAGAACCAGGGGTACCCCGACGCATGGCCCAACCCCTCACACCAGGAGCACTCTAAAGATTTTTTTTTTTTTAAAAAAAGAAACTGAGGAAAAAACACAAAACAAAGCTGTGACCTTATTTACCACAGAAACCTCTGTGCGTGCAGCTGTGAACCTGTACACCCGCAGGCTGGGCACCCACCCGAGCCCACTGCTGCCTCCCTCACAGGCCGGCACCAGGAGCAGGCCCAGCCGAAGCACAGAATATGCTGGAAAAGGCCCTTCCGGGGTCCCTCTGCCCAAGGCCTCCTGTACTTTGATGTTACAGCCAGCTTTTATGTTCCTCCAGCTTTATCCTGCTGTGGGCAACGTTTTCTCTCGGCTTTTCCAGTATTCAGTCCCCTCCTTCACTCCAGTTAACTATTCAAGCATTATAAAACAAAAATAATCCCCCAAAGTTATTATGAGTTAGTTTGCATGATGGCAAAAGCCAAAGGAGATGAACACTGCTGACTGCTAAAATGAATGCAGAACACTTGGAGTGAATTGCCAATAAACAACAATTCAATTCAATTAAACAAAATATGGTAATCATGTTTTGGTGACTTTATCAAAGTCTGTATCAAATGGAAGATCTTTGCTTTAAAAGATTGAGGGAAACTTAATAAGATCAGCTGGAGCTTGAATATCTTTATTAAGAAATTCCTTTGATTTTATCAGGTTAAAAAAAATCAAAGATGAAGTCCTATTTCAGAGGAGACTTTGTGGGTTTATTTTTAAAATTTAAATAATGCTTATCAAAATGTTACTTTAAGCCGTTGTCACAAATTGTCTACTTTCTTCCTCTAAACTCCAGAGGCAGTTCCTAACCATCCAAGTTCAGTAAATAAGTTGTATAAACAGTGCCAGAGTTTCCTGATGAATATAAATATTTTACATTCAAATATCTTCTTTTATTAGTACCCAAGCGTATCAAGGTCATTGTATTCTTTATTTGCACATGAAGCATTTGTCACATGGCAGGAATATCAGTAAGTTAATACCATAGACATGCCAACAGAAGCAAAACCCTTAAGTGTGTAAGATTATTTTTTGTTTCTCCTTTGTTTATTCCCTAAGTGAAAACATAGGGTTAGAAGCCACATTTCTTGACTAGATTTATTTTCCTTAAATCAGATGAACACAAATGCTTTAGGAAACATTACTGTGGAAAACAACTCCTCTGCAGTCAGCCTTGACCTTCTGAAAGCTTGGGAGGTGAGACATTAGAGAAGAGTGACAGAAAGCCAGTGGATACACATCACTTCTCTTTTGGATTCAGAAAGCTTAAATTCAGTTCCTGAAGGAAATGGCAGGAGGGAGCACCTGGCTCCCAGAATAGACCAGCCTTTGGCCTGCTACATAGAGACCACTGCTGCAAAAGGCCCTCACACACACTTTACCAGCAGATAAACAAAACAGTACTTAAACTCCATGCAATATGAAATAAATCAGGCTTCCTACAAGTGTCCTTTTATAGCCCAGATTTTTAATTTCATAAACAGCTGAACATCCTGAACATGAGGTACCAAGTTCTCCAAGGTTCATACGTGCAAAAGCAATTCAGCTGCTTTACATATTCAGTAAAGACTGTCTTTAAACACTCCATGGGTATGTAGGTTTATTACTCCCACAGGCACATTGTCCTCAGTGATGACTTTTAAGCCTTCACAGAGTAAAAAGCTAAAAAAACAACTGTGTAGATTCTCTAGAAACTAATGAGAAAATCTGAAGAAACTGTAGAGGATAGGTTTTTACTGCTAGTCTGATGCTGACTTTTAACTGCTAAGCAGCAGGAGGGCAGTTTGTTTGCAAGCCAAGATCCTACTGTCCTGCAAACCAGGGATCTGTAGGCTTTCTTTTGCACAGTATGGGGCCTTGGGATAGAGCATATCCTTTTGCAACTAAAATTAACAAGCAACAGAAACAAGCTTCGAGTTATCTTTTGTTTAAGCTCAGATGCTAGTCAGTGGATGAAAATTTCTACCCACTTCTGTAATTCCTACTCAACTTCCCAAAGAGAGGCTCAGCATCTCCAGTATTTACTACCCTCAAGACAGAGAGGCCTCTAGATGCCTTTTGTCCTTCTAATTATATTACCCACTGTGCTCCCCACATATGTGCAAAGAAATCAGTTAAAGCCACCTCTCTTCTAAAGCTTTGAGCTGCTCTGAGCAGGTATCACACAGAGAGGGCCATATGTTGGCCCTTTCTCAGTAAACTCAGTTTAATGCTCTGAATCTTTCCTTAAAATACACTGAACAAAGATAGAATAAAGGACATTTGGAGATGCTGATTGCAAAGTGGGAGCATTCAACACCATTCTGCTTTTCACTGTGTGCAATATCAATGTCACTTCGGATTGCAACTTTCTTTTAAGGACAGTTTGCTAGGTGGATAGGAGGTGTCACATTTTTCTTCCCTTTGCAGTGATGTTCTTCTAAAACAAATACATATGAGATACAGAGACTTCAAAATTTTGCAGCATTGCCCATGAGGTGGATGCTACTGAAGAAACCTGTAGAGGCAATGAACATGAAAATATCTGGACATTTCACCTCTCAAGAAATGATCTGACCTTGGAATAAAGTTTACCTCATAGCATTTTCAGCTACAGCTTTTAACCACTGATGAGCCTCACTTCTCCATTTTTTGTTGTTGTTGTTGTTGTTCTTTTTAAGTCACAACTGGGAGGAACTTTAAAGAAAAATTCACTCCAGGATGGTAGAGAATGTGTTTTGGTGGAGAAAAAGCAAAAGAAATTATGAGCACTATTATGACATGATGCGACCTAACATATAAATTACATAATCATGAAGTGGAGTTATGAGTTGTGCACAGGATTCAGCACTAGCAATCAATCAATCAAACCTGCTCTGCAAATGGCACATTAGCAAAGCAAACTTTCTGGAAAAGCTGAGATTTGAATTTCCTGAGGAACAGTCGCAGTGTGTCCCAGCCCTTTCTTGGTTTTAGCTAGGCAAGGCTGTAGCCATGGCTTTTAATGCTGTGATTTGAACCTGACAGACAACTGCCAGCTAAAATGAGAGGAGATTACCTTTTGGCAACTGCCCTCTCCATTTCCTAAACAGAATGACCTTCAACCAGAGCAGCAGTGAAAATCTCTGCAGTCTAATCTTAAATGTGAAACCTGTGGTGAAAGAGCAGTGGTTCATATTATAAGTAGAATGCATAAATGCCTTGAATCATCATCAGATTAGATGAAAAATGCCACTGTGTTCAAAAAGAGCAGCTATTACACAAAGAAATGTAATAGAAAAAGGCTTAACAATGTCAGAAGCAGGCTAATAGGCTTCCCCATTTCTTTCAGATTCATGAAGATATTGTTTCTCTTGTTCACTTTCTCAATGCAGATCATTTTCTATAGATTTTCATCTGCCCTGATTATAAAAAAAAAATCATACATTACCTGCTATTTAAAAGAAAAAGTCACTTTAGTTTCCTTGTTAGCCTTGCACCCCCCTCCAGTGGCCACCTGTAACTCTCCCGTGACGCAGACATCAATCTAATTCAAAATAATTTCCATGACATCCTTCTTCATGTTCTCATGAGAGTCAGGTACAGACAACAGTTGCAAAATTCACCTGATTGCTGGTTAGTTTTAGAATTTACCCCTGACATCCTGTTTTCACTGATTGTTTCAGGGCAGTAGCAATTTTTTTGTTTTTTCCATCATCTCATCCTCTCATTCCTCAAGTCTTTACTTCCCTTTGGGGCACCAAACTAAAGCCCTTCATAGTTGCTCTGAGACCACTTAAGGCTGGTGATGCCCTATCTCTTTCCAGATGATATGATGTGTCTCTGCATAACAGCCTCAACTAGCAGATCTGGTCCTAGTTGCTGAAGCAGAAGACTTGGTCCTACAACTGCTGAGTTACCAGGAGAAGCCATCTGCATCCTTGCTGTTACAGTGACAGATCACTCTATTTTCAAGTTAAATGAGCCCTGCACCTCAGTGGAGTTTGGGTTTGCAAGGCAGAGCAGAAAGCAGTGCTGGGTTCAGTGCTGCATCCCAAAGCCTCCCAGTGACCAGCATGCATAACGTATTAACCCCAAACTTACTTACAACAGCACAGTAATGACTGATTTAGGACTGAAAAGAGAACACTAAGTCATTAAAATGCTAAAGATGCCACAGAGGTAGATATAAAGGCAACAATGACTGTTTTGTGTTTGGTTTAGTGATAGACATGTTAGAAGTGATACTAAGGAAAGATTGGTGTATTTCCAATGTGATTTTAAATTCCAGCTTTTTCACAGTACTTCTGTCTCTGCTTTATGAAATATGATCTTTGTTGTTTCTACATGATATGATTTCCTTTAAGTGCCTCAACAGACTGGTGAACAAAGTTGAGCACAGCCTGGCACAGGGCACCATAGGAATCCCCAGTCACCTCTCAGTACATGCGCTGTATTTGCAGGCTTACCCACTTAATTTTTGGGTGCCAGTGCTGCACCACCCAACAGTGCTGAGGAGTGCTGACCCTGCCTGCCCTGACAGGGTGGTCACAAATCAAAACCACCTGAGCCCAGAAGTGGTACAGAGATCACTGCACAAAGCAGCACTGTGGATGCAGTAAAAGGGGTAAGGTTCTTCCTAGTCTAAGCCCTTCCAAAGCATGCCTGTAGTGTGCTGTGAACGCGTGTTTATCGAGCTGTTTTCCAGCGCTACAAAACCAATGCACTGTTTCAGCTCTGCACAGCAAGTAACTGAGAGCACAGCTACTTATCTCTGCACCATCAAGCATTTTTGACTTAATGGCATAGCATCTTCCACTTGGCACCTGATCAGATGCCACACTGATTATACACTTGAGATGAAAGCTCCTTCTGCGAGACCGCTGATTTCTTTAATGCGGGTCACTGTATCATGGTCAGGCAGCACACTGCTGCCTGATCCACCAGAGCACAATCTTTCCAGCATTCAGAACAGCCCTCGACCAGGAGCTGCTGAATGCTTGGAGAAAACAGAGTTTGAATACAGTCAGAGAAGCACCAAATAGCAGAAAGTTCCTCTTTGACTCAGACTAAAGGGAGATGGGAATTCTGGTCTCTCTGACCCAGCTGGATTCAAAACAGCAGCCCAGTGTCAGACAAAAATCCTTTAGCTGCACGTAATTGTTTCACTGCAGGACTCACTTTGCACAAAGTCATATAAGTTCTTTATTTCTAGAACAAAGGAGGAACGCAAAAAGCTTTACATCCAACATACTGATTCCCCACAAAAATTACCTCCCAGTATTTGTTTTCTTTGGAAGGAATTACACATTTTTCTTCATTACAGAAGTCTAAATCTTTGTATCCTCCCAACCTCAGTTAAACTCCCCAGCGTGGCGACAGATAAAGGATGCTCAGAAATTAAAATGTGACTTGTATAAATAGAAAATGAAACAATTGGCAAAACATTATAAAAATAACATCCAACTGATGGAATAAAGAATTTGAAGTCCCTTTAATAAAACTAAACATTTGGTTTCTGCAGAAGAGAAAGCTCCTAAGAGGCTTAACAGCATTAAGAGAACAGAATAAACTATTGTTAACTTCATTTCCTTTAAAAAAGTTAATCCTGAAACAGCTATTTATATTTTTCTGACTCAGAGGTGTTACTACAATTCACTTTCATCCCCAGCTCCATTCCAGTATAATGGAGTTTAGATGTGCCTATGAGACTGTTGATTTATCAATCTGTAAATTGCACATTCTTCATTTTTATAGACCAGTCACTTAATCTTTGTGATGATGATCTGTGCTGGGAACAAGTCTAATTTTTTTTTTCTCTTCTTGAGAAAGCAAAGAAGCCATATGGCAAAAGTACACAAAGCATACAATAACTGTTCCAAAAAAGCCTGAGACTTCCTGATTATTATTATTATTATTATATATATATATTTTTTTAAGTAATTGTAAGAGTTGTCAAATCCACTTTTTCAGTTCTGTTGCTGAAAACATTTGCTAGCTTTCCCAAGGACACTTCAACCGAGCAGTGATTTTGGCTTGATTTTTTTTGGCTTAGAAAGCCCCACAACCTACCAAATGTCAATCTTTGCTTTTCACTGTTGGAAATCACAACTAGCGATCACACACTTTGTCATACTTCAAAACATGAAATATCATTACAGGATAGATACTCAAACCTGGTGTGTGGCAACAGCCTTCAAAGAGGGAAAACATTTTTTGCATTGTTAAATTCACTGCTGCTCTTCACTTTTGGTTCAGCTGAAATAATCAGCCACTTTGTCCACAACAAGAATTAAGTCTTAAATTAAACAGCTTCCTATTTGCTTCATTTTAACCTACCTATAGAGACTCAGATTTATCATATTTAAATACAGATTTCTTCATGTGTCCGCGGTAGTTTTTAAGAGAGAACAAGAGATATTTAGCAACTATCATGTTGTTTTTTAGAGAAAAGACAAATACATTTATCAGAACAACTTTTTGAAAGTAAATTCAGAAAAGCCATAATCAGGCAAAAGCCCTGTTACTACCTCCCAGCAGATGTGCTACATCTGAGTGCTGGACTCATACATCTTGATAAATCATTCCTGCACCACAGCTCAGCAACTCCACATTTAAAGACCCATTGCACTTGACCAAAGAGCCATCATGGGCCAATATCCAGAGACAGTGCCTCAAAGCATGGGTGGCCTCTTCACTGGTTTGAGGTCAAAGCTCTTAAGGCTACATCCAGGGGAACTCAGCAGGCTGGGGAGGCTTACTGTCACCTGGGCACCTCTCAACTCCACAACAGTTGATGTTTTATGAATGCGTGCCCTGATTAGAGAGACAGCAAAACCGTCAGTGCTTTGTAAACTATTCAGTCATTAATCAGGATCAGAAATGCAACAACTCACAGGGTAGACAGGAAATATCTCCTCACAAGGATCTTTTTGCCACCCTGTGCAGAGCAATATGCCCTGTTATTCCCAGGCACGTGTTTCTCCATTTTACTCACAAAGCTAGCTTTTGCATCCGAGTGATATGTAGATCCTGAGCTCCTTCACAAATAACTCAGAAAAGCAAGTCACAAAAGAAATAAAATCATGCTTCTGGCAAGCTATATGCGAGTGTAAGGATCTATTGTCATTAAAAATTGCTTGTTCAAGACAAGTGCTACAATGCTTTAAACCACTGGGAAGGTTGATATAAGCTAGAAAACATTACTTGATTTGGATAGGCAAGGCATCATCACGCACAGCATGCTGTGCAGCACGGTCCATTAGGGATCTCTCCTGGGGCTGCACGGGAGGCTGCGCATCTAGGGACGACTGCTCGGGAGACATTAGAGGCTTTTCCTGATGGCAGAATTAACATGAGCCCACTTCCACGGCAAGCACAGCAGGCCCGGATGCGACATTGCTTGTCTAAATGTGGGATAGCCCATACGGCTGGACAAAGAGCTGCTAGTGCAATAGCTCCATGTGATAACCCAGCTCCTGGGGGCAGCTCGAAGGGAAAGCAGCAGTTGCCTCCTCACAACTCTCACAGGTGACCTTTCCTCGGCACCTGCAAGCACACTGGTGCTGCTGAGCCATAGTTCTTCCCTGCTTGCTGTGCCTGCTGCCCATCTTATGGCATCCACAGACTGGAGAGGTCCAGCAGAGACTTTTGGTGAAGTTCTGCTGAGAATACGTCCTGCTTCATGAGCCAGGGGATGTCCCTCATTCACGTACACGACTAATTAGTGCCCATGTAGGGCATCAGTCAGTGAATCCCTGTATGACAAACCTTGAGGCAAGCAGCAGCAGCCCTACCACGTACAAAGCACCGCATGCTGAAGCTGTTTGTTCTCTTAAACATCACAGAGCTGGATTTCGAAGGACACCACCTCAACAAACCCAAGGTTCCTATTTGCTAACTTACCCTGCTCTGTGAGGTAAATGTATTTGGCAATACATCCAGCTCTTATCTCACAATTTCACTTCCCTTCCTCTTATCTTACAGAAAGGGTCCTAAAACATAGATCATTTCAGCAACATTTTCACAGCAAGCCTAAGACAGAAAGGGGAAAGAAGTGAGGTTTATCACCCTGTAAGTGCCACAGACTCTGGCTTTTGATTTATTTTTATACTTCTGCAACAGGTGCCAGAAAAGAGGAGAAAAAGGATTTCAGTGTGGAATATTTCAAAATGCAAGTGAGACGTAATCTAAATAAAAACTGAATAAAGCAAGAAATAGGTTGTGTTGATAAATGAAAGAAAATACTGGTGTTGAAAAACAAAATCCTAATGTAGCAAGAGAGATATTGCTTTAATATTTGAAAAATGTAAAAATATATTGCTTCTTGCACACATTTGCATTATTAAAGTGTTTTTATTTATTTATTTATTTTTTTATTCCCTAGGATCAAGCTAAAGCACATTTTGGAAATGACATGTTTTTCCCTGACTTTCACAATGACCCCTCCCCAATCTCTCTTGTAACTTATTTCTATTAACTCATAATGAGAGCTTCCTTCAATCTCAACTTGAAAGTAGCTATGAAAGAGAACACACAATCATCTGCTACCTGCTTCTTCCTATTGCAGGTATTGTTGGGAGGAAAAACTCATCCTGCAGGGAGATCAGAAGCTGCTGGTGCTAAACTGAGTTCTGGGCTATAAATTCAGGTTGGAATTCAACCCTCTTTGGATCTTCCTTCACATTCCTGTTAATGAAAGTTTTTTCCTGCATACACCTTGCAATACACAGAATTTGCTTGAAAAAGCTTTAGAAAGTCAAGATAAGTGGGGAGACATGATTTGACTGCCAGTCCACATGTAACCAGCATTAGGATCAGCAAATCTCTGCTTTGTTTCGGTACGGTTCCTTCAAATACTCACTTGCCAGAGAAAAAGTTGAGATTTTGCAAGCAGCTCCGCTTCTGTGTCCTGCTTTTCCTTAGTGCCGGTGCTATAGGGGCACAGCAGGGGAAGCAGTGGATGCAAGTTCGCCCAGCCAGCACAGGTAACAGCTTGGAGCATGGTGGCATTTGTCTTTGTGTGTTACAGACCTGATGAGCTAACTCCAGCCTCCAGCTCTTTGCTCTCCACATCCTTCCTGGTTTTATTGCCCCAGCGACGTCCCAGGACACCTCCGTATTGCGCCTCTGGGGCTATCAGAGGAACTTCAGATGCAGGAGCTTGTTAGAAACAAGCTCACAACAACTGAGATTCCAGAAGCGCTGTGTTTGCCCCAGCTCTACCAGGAGATGCGGGAGCATAATGCCCGTCAAGAAGCAGCCCGTTAGTTTCAAGCCCTGATCAATTTACATATTTTTAATTCACCTTTAACAATTTGCTTACATCCAAGAACCTAAGATGACCAGTGGCTAACCATAAAGGGTTTGAATAAACTCAGTTTACTCATGCTTAATGTTTTATTAGATCAATGCAATCAGCTGTGCAGTTACAACATTTCTTCCTCCTTGACAAGGGAGGAAAGAAATTCCTAGCTCTATGCAATGCTCCATAAAAGTTTAATACAGCTGCTTCCGGAGCACCCACTTACCTTCCTATCAATAGTACAAACAGTTAAAGGAGAAACAGAGGCACTGTTCTTGTTCTGGTTTAAATATTACATTTATAGAAGTTATAAGAAAAAAATCAATGATAGGACTGCCTTTCACAATTGTTGGTTTTGCTTTTTGAGCAGGTTCACCACTGTTACAAATTAAGCAAAGACCTTGAGAATCTCTGATCCCATCACTGGAAAAAGGATTTTTCTTTAATTATGGTTTCACTTATAGCTCATGTTTCCACATACATTAAACAAGAAGCCACGAATCCCTTTAACTGCGAGAGAGATGTTTCATTCTCTGTATCCTGAAGATCAAGCTCCAACTACCAAATTTCACCACATTCGGTCACAAACATCAGAAGAGAAGAGGAAACTCTCAGCACACCAGTTCTAGCTCAGGACTGTTGCAGAAGCCTTGCTTCTAGATGGAATTCTGAATTTGCATCTACACTGAGAAGTTTTTGTTAAAGAAAAGCAGTGCTGAGATTAACGTCAAATTTGACGCCTTCCCTAGGATGGTACTTTTGTAAGAGCTCAGCCTACTTTAGATACCTCATAAAGAAAAAGGAAACCCTTGTAGCTTCTCATGTTACAGATTCTTCCACTCTTTAAATTCAAAGAATGCCTAGATTCTTGAGCCCAAAAAGTCTTACACAAAGACAGAAAGCAGTAGCGCCCTTGATGAACAGTACTTTGAAGGGTTTGTGCTTGTCCGTGTGTTGTTGTTTCTTTAAATCTCTTTCTAAAGAAAGAAAGATTTAACCAGTAACTTAGGAAGTTGATTCCTTGGTTTGAGAAAAATAACCAAAACCCAGGAAAGAACACACAGAAAAAAAATCTACTCTTCTATACTCTTAAACCTCATGCTACTAACAAGCTATAAACTAGAAGCCTGCAGGTAGAAAGAAAAAAAAGGAAAAGAAAATACCTCTGGCTGAAGAGAAGAAAGGGTAACCGCTCCAGCCTGTATCACCACCAAGTGCCCCTGCATCATCCTTTATAGCCTCCGAGTCCTCATCGTTCACTTGCTGACTTTTTGCAACTGGTTTTCCTCCTCATTGGAAACCAGCAACAACTGCCTGCCCACAGGCGCGGGTATTTTCTTGTCTGGGCTTTGCCTGTTCTGTAAGAAAGCATGCGAAGGCATGGTCAGAACAAAGATAAATGAGAAAGGAAGCCAAAAGCTGCTGTAGGGAAATTGCAACCTTCACATGCTCATTATCACAGAGAAACAGGAAAGACAAAATGATGGTGTGATCCTGATCTTTAAAGAAAAGAAAATTGAGACTCCCAAATTCAAACAGCATCCTACAGGAACATGCTACCCTGTCATCACACTAAGATATTACAGATGTTCTCCTGAAAAGTGCTTTTGAACAATAAGAAAAGGAGAAATGAAAGGGTTCAATGAAGGCTGGGGAAATTAAAAAACTGTCATAGAAAAGACTGATCATACAGTCTGTGGGTTTGTTTATTTGTTTTGTTTTGTCTTTTTTATATTTTTATTTTTTTCAAACTCTGTTCAAAACAAATCTGCTTTAATACAGAAGAGCTTTATACTTTGACAGTTTTAGTGGTGGTCAGTGCAGGTGCCTGACCAGGCTCTGGAGGAAAATTAACCCAGCTCTAACCCACTTGTTGGAAGCTCAGATTACTTGCAGCTCACCTTGTTTAAACTACTGAGGATATCAACCTACGGTTTTTGCCAAATTTGACCTACATATGCATCAGAAACAGTTTCTTATGCTGGCTGTGACCAAATGCACAGTAGCTTTTAGAATTGATACTCCATCTGAAACTACTGCCGTGGACAGTTCGTCCAAGACAGTCCTGGAGAAGGCTGGGCATGGTGCCAAGCAATAGGGTCTAAGGGACTGGTGTGGATATCAAACATCAGCATGTTTTTGAGGGCTCTACATCTATTCAAAGGGTTTCAGGTAGCTAGGAGTTAGGAATTCCAAGGGAGACATGCATATGGCCATTACAATGCCTTCTGGCACACCATGCACCTTGGAGACACCCAGGACTACATCCAGCCTTTGTGTGTTAAGTAGTTGCTCCCTTATATACACATAATCGTTAATATAATAAAAATATAATAATTTATATATATCTATTTTGTGGGTGGGAAAGAAAATACACAATGTAATACCTATTTTTTGTTTGTTTGATTGTTTTGTCTGATTTTTATTCAACAGGATTTTTTACTCTTGCAGAAGACGCTTTTCTGCCTCCTTACTCCAGCACTGCATTTGCTATTTCAAATACACGTAAGTGCTCTTCTTTTTCAGTTTTCTTGGCACTCTTACTACAGACTTTAGAATGAGACATGAATTAATACGATGCAGTGTAACACGGTGTTTCAGACTCATTTCAGCATTTCTCCCAGCAGCCCAGGGGTGCGGTCCCTGGGCTGAGGCCACACACCGCACCAGGCTAATGCAGCGCGAGTCCTCGCTTCTTGGAACAGAGCTATCTCTACATACCGAGAATTTCAATTGGGCTTAGAGGCCTCTTCCCTGCATCAGCCTCCAGAGAAGATAAGTTTTATCAGTCCAGTGTCAGCAAATTGATAAAGAAGGGCACAGGACTGCTCCAGCACAAGCCCAACACTGAGGCTTGCTTAGTGGTGCAGTCAAGTGCTTCAGCGGCTGATGACTGCAAACGAAAGCTTAATGGGGTGAACATGAAGGAAGAATTAGAATAAATGCCACCTTTTGGAAGAGAAAGCAAGTGGCTAAACAGCTTGGGTGTGACAGGAAAGCAGACATGGAGCAGAGAAGCAGTTCTGCAAAGCACAGCTGGATTTCAGGTTACTGTTGAGTCTTTGTCAGTACGATGACACTTCTGCCTGGATGGCTGCCTGCACATCTGCAGGTGTTACAGGAAAAAAAACACACGGTCTCTCTTGCAAGATCTGATCTATTTCAGAAAGAGGTTGTTTTCTGGTCTCCCGAGTAAAACCTCTTTCAATTAAGCCTTTCCCATTAGAATATATCACCCCAATTACTTCTACCACATATACTAAACCCGAGGCTGATGTATCTTCATGCTTTAGCAGGATAAGAGTCATCATCTGCAAAAGTTTATACCAGATCATGGAGAAGGAAAAGATTTTGTCCTTCTGTATTTAACCCAACTACAAAGGCCTGGAAGCAATTTTGCAGTGGTGGCAAGTGAACTGAACCGTGAGAGTACTGGTTGGACTCCCATCACATCGAACGGCACAGTGTTTGTGGGAATTTGAGAGGAGAACCAGCATATATGGCTCTGTACCTCCTCCTCGCCCAGTGGGACAGCCCAAAGGGACCCCTGGGAGAAGAGTGAGTCCAGCGGACTGCCTCCTGAAGCTGGCCTGATCCGAAGGAAGGGCTGAGCTTGCTCTGAATGCCACGTGCCAGCCAAACGGGGGTAGGAGGACTCGCACTGTCTCTGCCGGAGGAAGCTGTGAATTGGTGTGAGGAATGAAGGGTCAGACTGCTCAAGGGATGCCCCAGGAGAAACCAGGAGACTGGTGGTCGGGGAGCTGGGTGTGAGAAGTCTGACCCTCCCGTATCTCCACGAGCCTCAATGAGCCTCTAAATGCTAGGGCTGGGACATGGTGTTGGATCTGAGCTGCAGCCTGGAGCAGAGGCTGTGGCACGGCTTGAGAAGTGAACGTGAAACCCAGCCGCACCCCGGTGATGGGACACGTAGGCTCTGGCTGTGTCTGGCCACGGTGCAGCGAGGACCAACAGGCAGGATATAACTAGCAAAGTTCCTTCTAGGCCATTTTTCTCCCAGCGGTCTTCTCGTAGAGAGTGCATGATGAATGCGAGTAACCACAAGCCAAGAAGTGAACAGACCTTTGTGCAGCTTGAGGGCCGTCCATGAAGATAATGGGCCAAATTTTAGTATAAATGAATGCTTCAGTAGACTTCTTCATACTTAGCCAACAGAAAATATTTGGCTGCTGTCTCTGGCACTGACGGTAGGGACAGTGCCAGCTGGTGTTCTGATAAGGCAGCTACTAACAGATTTCACCATCAAACTACTCTCACTGAAATCTGTCTACCCAGAGATGCCTGGGCAGACAATATGCATTAGGCAGAAAAGAGGAATTTCTTTGCTGTGAGAGAGGAATGGAAAGCACATCATTTCTACACAGTTGAAAGGAAATGGGTACCGCTCTGTGCTGGCTGCTCTTCCTCATCTCGAAAGGCAGCGGCAGGGATGCTGTCTTGCCTCGGCAGCGTCGAGGAGTGTTTGGTAATTATAAATATCTGTCAGTCCTTTGGAGTCAATATTTGTGGGTAGATACCTGACCGCATTTTGAAAGCAACAGATCACGCTTGCCATGTTTTAAAATGAATTAAAAATCAAATGCGAATTAAGAGACTAAAGTCAAGTCCTTATTAACTACAATTTTAATACCATTTGACTTGACACAAAGGTAGATCTGCATTCAAATCACTTCCAATTTTTGACTTTTATTCTTTTGCCACTTGTAACTGAAACTTAGTGAGATGTGTCTGAATATTTGAGGAGGGAATTACTGCTTACATACTGATGCAAAGGTAATGCACAGGAATTCTTTTTAGTGGCCAAGTTTATGCAGCTAATTCCTCACATTCAGCATCGACTGTACAATAATCCTTTTGACAAATGAGTAAAGAGGCAGAGTGCTGCTGAGCATAAAATGCGTTACTGCCTTGCACAGATCTAAGACATGTAGATGAGTGAGGATTAATAGTTGCAATTAGAAATGTAAGAGCAGACCGTAGATTGTGAAAATAATTAGCAGGTTCTGCAAAGAATTTCCAGCCTCACAAAAATGTTTTAGTGCGGGATACGTTTCAAATGGAAACAATAAAAGAAACTCAGCCATGCTCTTCTCATAAGGATACATTTGGGATTGTTAGGCCAGGGTTTGAAAGCTTGCTGGCTCCTTGACAAAGATGGCTCAATGTTTGCAGCCAGCCAGACACCACGGCCCATGCCCCCATTTGTCAGGAGCATTCGGTTTCAGAAGAGACTCTGCAGATTCAGAGACCCGCAGCAAGGTGGAGAACTTGGCAAAACGAGCAGTACAGAAGCAGCCAAACGTACCGGCCATGCTGAAGCAGCCTGGCAAGAAGCGGTGCTGGCAGGGAGGCTGAGCTGCAGGGCACTGGAGCTGCGCTGATCCATGCCGAGGTGCCGCCAGAGCCCCCGAGCTGCTGTCCTTTACAGATCAGCCGCTCTGCAGCTGCATCCCAGGTGGGCTGTCTTTGGGACTGAAATAACTAAAATGCTATTAAAAAGATCATGAATCACGCTCGCTCAGCAACAGAAAACAAGTCTAACTTGCCTTTCTTTTCTCTGCTTGAAGGTAATAGGTGCCTGGAGTTTGCAATCTCTTAAGAACGTGCAGTCTACAATTCATCTTTCCAGAAAGCTGTCTTCTCATGGCTCTCTTTTCACAGTTTCCACAAGACACAGACAGTAAAGGTACCCCGAGAAACACACTTAATAACATCCAGGGTGAGTTTCAGATGTAAAATGCTAGCTCATTGCCAGCAATTTCAGTGGGGTAAATCCTGCTTCTGGCCAGGGGACAACATCCCCTACAGCTATGGTTGGAAGGGGAAAGCCTTTGCAAAGTTTGCAACTCTCTAACTTAGCGATGAATAAAAAAATTCTGTCAGGAGAGAAGCGTAGAATGATCAAGAATAACGAAACGGTAACAATACACCTTGCCAATCAATAAGAACGCTCTCTTTGTAAGAACATATTCCTTATTTATAGATCAGGTAGCTTGCGCAGTAGAGGGGATTTAACAGTTTTCAGTCTGGTGTTGGAGAAAGACTAAATGATGATGTGAAATTACCTGGAACACTTAATCGGAGATCAAAAGGATTTTTTTTTTTTTTTTTTTTTTGTAAGTACAGCTTTAAAAATCGTATTATTCCAATATAATTCCCATTGTTGCTGTCAGTGTGGAGTGTCTAAGTGCCTAATATATCTAACGCAGATGTGCCAAAGGGCTACAATTAAATCACTCTGCACTCATCTTCTGGTACCAATCAACTTTTTCTTCTCTTAATGAACAGACACATGCTGTTTTATACAGACTCTGATTGACTGGTTGATATGAAAACATAACGTGGCAGGAGCTGGTGAAAAATGTTCGTTATTCTCTCTGTTTGGAACTGCAATAGAAGTGAGTAATTGTTTCTGATTGCAGCAGCCAGTCTCGTGTTGGCTGGTGAGAACTACGGGGCTGGCACAGAGGTTGTGTGACACCTCCACAGACGTCGAAGCATTCCCAATGCACTGTATATTCAAAGCAATGCAGAACATTGCTTTGAATCAGTATTTTTCTACTACCTGGTCCATAGATGTCATTTTCTATCCTTTGCAGATTTCAGAATGGCCCTAATTCAGTATTATAGCTAAGAAAAATGAGCCAGAGAGAGGCAAAGCAACTTTCTCAGCATCTTTAGGTAGCGGAGCCAAAATAACCAGTTCAGGAGTTCCCGTCAGACCTGGTATACAATTCAGGAAACTCACATTCCAGACTGATCTCAGTGCTAGAAAAAGATTAAAATTTTCCTGAACTCAGTCAATTATGTTGCATCAGAAATGAAGGTGATAGGGCTGGCTGAGGAAGGAATCTCTGATCAGATGAAAATCACCTCCTCAGTATCTGTGTGCTCTGTAGAGACAGCAATGCCCAGCACCCCTTCCTACCAGTCTACCATCTTTGTGGTCCCTGGGGCCTGGGCAAACCCATCGTGTTTCTGCGTTGCTCTTAAATAACATGCTGCCTTGGTAGGAAGCTGAGTTGGCCTGAGAAAAAGGGCATTACAGACAGCTGAAACACAGCACATCACCAAAACACTACATGCTGGTTAGAAAGCAGCAGGAAAACACATGGCTGTTGAAGCACACGAAGACTGTTGATGTGGGAGCACAATACGTGTTTTGGAGGGAAGAATGCAGTCGATTCTGCTTCCCAAATGCAAAATGATATCGCACGCAAATTCATTCTTTGGAAATAGCTGGGACTTTTGGCTACTTCTAAAATTAACATCTTCAGTAGCAGATATGGTGAAAAACAAATGGATTCTAATTTGGGCTGAATATGAAGGCTGTCATTTCCAGCGTGGATGGCTTGGTACCACGGTGCCTGGGCTCAGCACGCTCATGTGAGTGCAGCAGGTGCCCAGGTAGGTGCTCTCTGCTGCCCCAGAGCAGAATTTGCTTCCCATGTACACCAAGACTCTCCCACTGAGAGCAAACAGCGTGTGCTGTTCCTGAAGTAAGCAAGAGGCTGACAAACAACAACAGAAGCCAACCACGCCTTTTCACCGTGAAAGGAACATGGAACAAAGCATGGGAATTGAATTCTCCGCGTGTGTACATTTTGGTTACAAGTACTCAGCTTTCCCTTCCCAAACAACAATAATAAACTTTCCTTGAGCAAAGCAGTCAGAACAAGAGCCAGAATCAAATTACAAACCTGTGCCTTTTGTAAAGGGATTAAAAAAATCCCACTTACAACTGTCATTTGAAAATCAGCGGTTCCCATAAAGGCATATTTAATACTATGTTGCAATGACAGAATTGCATTACCTTCCTCACTAGATAATCATAGTTTTAAATTAGTTAAAAATATCGCTGTGCTCTTTAGTGGTCTTTGCAAGTTTAACCACATTTTTTTGGTGTTGATTTTTTTAAAACCTATTTTTGTTTGTTGGTGGGGACTGCCGAGTTTTGTGTAGATATTTAAGCCCGAGACGGCATCTTAGCTTAGCCATCTGTGAAAACAAAAACCTTGTAGAAATATAGCTTTGAATAAATGAAGCACTGAGGGAATTTCATACTTGATATAAATAATTGCAGCTATAGCTTGTTGCTATGCAGTTAAGAAAAACATCTCTTATCCTTGCTGAAGACCCATTTCTTTAAAAGGTTCCACTTTTAAACATGAAGACAATGAAACATTAATATTTTTCCATCTTCCATTTCAAGTGTGCATGTGAGATCAATGCCTTGCTGTCTGTTCTGATAAAAATGAACGTAAAGGCTCTGGAGAGGCAGCCGCTGATGCTTTCCAGCACCACCGCTTTCCACGCACAGAGCCTCAGCCAAAGGCCAGCAGGGCTCAACACCGAGGCGATTCAGGGAAGGGCCAAGCATGGGAGGGCTCTTTCCATTTCAGGTGGGTAAATGGGAGCTGTAGGGTGGGCAGGTAGCATTTACTGGGCATGCAAAAGTCACTTTAAAATGAACACATGGAAAAAAAAACGCCACTGAGTGAGGGCACAGAAAAAATTTTTAAAAAAGGAAGCAAAGGCAGTGCTGGCAGCAGCAGGTTTTTGCCCTTTTTCTCCCATTTCAGCCCCTGAGAACTGGCATGTTTTATCGCAGGGCAATACTTGTACAGGAGGGCTAGTTTAAGTACCCGCCCTTGCACAACTTACCATGACCATGTGTTTAACCATGACCACGTATTTAGCTGAACCATGAGCTCCAGCTCCAAAGCTGAACAAAGCCCAGACCTTCTGGACCCACTAATCATGCTGGACACAATCCCCACAAGACACGGACTCGACTCCGTCGCGATGCCCACCCCGAAGGCACAGAGCCAGGGCCATCAGGCACCTGTTGCAGGGCTTGGGGCTTGCCGGGGCAGCAGCAGCTCTGCCTTTTCCACCCCAAGACCATGGAAACGCTTGACCAGTATCAAGCAACTCCCTCCCCACGTGCCACTTCCATTTCAAGCCTGAGAAGGACTATCAGACTACCACCTGTGTGATAAAACAAACAGCTAGTATATTCCCATCTATTCTGTGCTTATTGGAGCAAATTTCTGCCCCAATTTCTCCACTTCAAGCCCCAGAGAACCCTTTCTCAATGTCCTTTTGGACCTCCTTAACACTGCACAAGGCTTCGCACGGGTCCTCAGCTCCCAGGGAGGTCACAGCTCCCTGCCTGCGTATTGGGGAGCGTCTATCTGGGTACGTGTATGGCTACGCGTAGGGAAAAGAGGAAAACCAAAAGATTTCTTCAGCCCCAAGGAAAGCTCAACATTTTTTGCCTCCTGTTTGTCATGTTTTCCCGAGGAAAAACAAACAAACAAAACATTGGACTTTCTTGGCTGAAAGCTGTCATCTCCAATGAAAAGCTGATTATACAGTGGAAGTAAATAATAAAAGCATGATTCTGTCTGGTTGCCTGGACTAAATTCATGAAAAACTCAGTTTGCGCTCAATAATTTCCTCATGAATAGCAGTGTTTTCTTAAGGAAATAGTGACAATTTGCCTTGGACCAAATTAGTGAAGATATAATCTGTCTTCACATTGAAGATGTCAAATTTGCATGCAAATAATCCTGGCATGAAAACTGGTGGTGTCACATGGCTTTAATGATGGTTCGCAGGAAAAACACCAAGCGAACAAACACCTGCTCTACGGCTTCTGTGGGTTGCCAGCGTATTATTACTGGTTCTGACCTTCTAATTGCCTCTTTATTTTCTGCTCCTGGCTGCACAGTGAATAACACGAGTGCTCTTTCAACTCCTACGTGTCCTCCCCCGCGGTCCCCCCCTTCCTCCCATCTCTCCCGGAAAACAAATAAACTACCAATTTGGTGACTAACGAGCTTGCACTCTCTGTAGAGTTTCCCGAGCTTTCGCAAGAACGGCGAGCCCTGCACGCTCTGCGAGCGGGAATCAGGGGTTTTGCCTCCCTGCCTCTTTGCTTTCCACCCGTACCCGTGGCCCAGTGTGGATGGGGAAGTGCCGCAGTGGGGGGGGTCCCATCGCGGCCCCCCCGAGGCGGGGGCACCACTCTGCCGAGGGGCCGGCGGCTCGCCCAGCACCCCCGCCACGGGGAGAAGCCCCTGCAGGGGCTGGGGCCGGGGGGCAGGACCCGGCGGTGACAGCGGGTGGCAGCGGGAGGGCCCGCTGCAGTTATCGCCCGCAGCCAGGCGATGTCAGCCTTGTCCCGTGCTGAAGCGGGCACGGGCTCACCGGTCAGGCAGGCCGCCGGGGCCGCTCGGCGCCTCGCTGCTCGCCCCCCTGCACCGGGAGGTCCCCGCGGGACGGGGCCGTGTCACACGCAGCGACACGGGCTGAGGGGCTGCGCCGAGGCTGCCGCTGCCCCGAGGCTGCACTAACCCGGCTTGGTTGGTAAAGCGGGTTTTGGAAGGAGCGCGGTGGCGTTATTTGTGATCCGCCTCCAGCTGGGCTTCACGGTCAGCTCTTCAGCGCTCACGACAGATGCAAGCCCTGAGGGATGCTAGGTGGCAGGGAGAAGGCTTCATTTTCCGGGGAGCTCAACACCCCGGCTTGCCTGGCGCACCCCGTGCGCCGCACAGAACACAAGTTCCGTCCCGGGTCATTCCGGGACAGGTGGCCTCCGTCGGCCCTGGGGAACTGCCCTCCCGTCAAACTTTGAAGACGACCGCATGCAACTTTTGCCCTCGACGAGGTGGAAGGGAAATGAGGGTTAGCCCTGCAGGAAAAGCCATGGCATGGTGGCACCCTCGTCTGTTACACACGGCCTGCAGAGATAAGGCAGGCGAGCCTAGGAAGCGTGGTCTTATTGAGGCATATAAATATGCCTTGGATTAATAGCTGTTTATTAAAGCAGGTTATAAAACACATTTTCAAAGTGCAGATGAGTGACCATCTCAGCCATTAACATCCCTGGCAAATACCCTGGATCCAAGTTTTATGACCTCTATTATGGCAGATAGTGCTACCTGAAAATGTCCACTTTTAAAGTTTTATTACTGTCAAATTCCTTATTTAGACCAGTGATTTGACATTCTTGCATGAGCGAACATTAAAGATTTTGCCTTTTTAACCTCCTAATCCTGCTGCATAAATCATTTACAGCCGATTTTGTTCTATGTGTCTTTTTGGTGTTATTGGATTCTTATCTTTCATTCCAGTCTAGGTTTCCGATTTAATATATTAAAAACTTCAGTTCAGCTTTGCTGTCCTTATTAAGATACAAAAGAAACAGAAGCTTAGAAAGTGCAGAAAGAAAAGCACAATATATAATATATGCTTAAAGAAAATGAAAAAGCTTTAGTTCAAAGGGAAGGAAGATTATGCACCCCTCTCCTGTGGCACCCCTTTGCAACTGCCGTACAAATGCAGAGAATTACTTGGTGCAAGCACAAACCGCGTTCTCCCTTAGCCGCCTTCACTCAGGTGCTGAGGCCAAGCCCCGTACCCTGGCTCTGCCTCTCCAGGGTGGGCCTGGAAACCTCCTTGGGGACCTGCTGGCGTGATCAGAGTCTGGGAGGATGTGGATGCTTGAGCATAAAACCCTCCTCTACCATCCCATCTTGCCTTCTCCTTCAAGCACTTACCCTGTAGCTGCATGAAAATGTAAAAGCAGAGCCCATTCCCTCAGCGGAAAAACAGCAACAAAACACCCACCCAAAATATTTATTTGGGCAACAGAATTATTTATAAATAACAAATAAGCCTGGTATGTGAGCAGCGGCCTCTGTTACAGGTTTTCTCATGACAAAGAGGGATTGACAGCTGGAAGGTTCAAAAGTTACGGGAAAACTCAAGGGACCAGCTTGTGGTTGTGCAGGGTCTATGTTCAGGGCTCTGGCTACACCCCGGGTAACAGTATGACAGACCATCGGGCTACCAAGGTAGCTGACAAAAGGCGGCTCTGATCCTTCAGGAGGGTACGCCCAAGAAGCCTAAGGGATGGGTGAACCTGCAACAACAGCAAGATCACACTGCAGATGAAATATTCATCCGGTACAGAATTAGACGCTTGAGTCACTACTGGACACAGAAAGAGAGGTGGTTAAAAATACATATTTTTTGAACAAAGATGAAAGGTATAGCATAGAGAGATTTTATCCATATTTAAATGAAATCAGTCTGCTTTAAATAAAAAAGATCTTGTTCATGCCTGAAGTGTACCTGCAATTACATGAATTTGAAAATCTTCCTACCCTATCCCAGGGAGGCAGGTATAATAGAAATCTCAATATATACACATCTCAGACCCTGTAAGTCTGTTGGGTGACTTGGCTGCACCATGCTCAAGGACCCCGGTAGCAGATGGAAAGAGTTAAGAGTGAGCAAACTCATATTTCATTTCCTATTTACCTGCCTATGTATGTATAAAGCATGAACCAGACACAGTAACTGAAGCAATACTCTGTGGCTTAGTCTCAGATGTAAGTACTTTTTTAGTTGAAAGTAATTTTTATTCAGGCTGAAGAGAATGAGAGACTAAATGGTCTTTTTGGCACTTAGAGCTGAACAATAAAGCCCTGACCAAGGTGCCGTGCAGGATGAGGAGTGGGCAGCTGGGTGCCCCTGGAAGAGAAGCACAGGACTGCATCGCTGTGCTACCACCACACGAGCACCCAGCCACCCCAACACTGTCTCATCTGCTTTTCCAAGATGTCTTGCTAAGAAGGTCGTGGAATAACTGGGGATCTGACAAACCTTCACCTGAGCTTTTCAGGTTGCCCTACTTACTTTCAGATTTGGGATTCAACCAACCAAAGAAACGAACTTGGAGCAGAGCTGGGTGACTCTCATCACCAGACTCCAGAGACCCCAGTCCCTCTGCGTGGTCTACAGGGGACAGCTCTGTCCTGAGGTTCAGCTTCCCCAGAAGGGACATGCCCTGAAACGCAACTGTGATCCCATCCCAAGAATGGGACTTTACCAGCGTCACAGAGCTTCTGGCCCAGGGTGCTAAAATCCTCACAGGCTCGGCTGTGATGTGCTGCTGTAATTAATCCCTGGTCCGGCTGCCAGTTATTGCAGATGCCCTTCTGCCGACAGAACAGGATTTTTCCCCCTATTTATTTTTCTGCAAGTTCCCTGACCTGGAAACCTGACATTTTCTGGTTCACACTTATGCACATTTCATCGTTTCCTGAATCCTGTTTAGGATCTGTACTGACAGCAAAATGGCACAGAAAATAGTCTGCACCCACCCAGAGGATATACGAACATCACAGCCTTGTGAGAATGCTCAGCCCCAGTTATTTCTCCTCTGCTACCCAAATTCATTTTCTTCCAGCATCCATTTTAAGTTATTGCTTTTCTGCACAACATTTTTACATGCTGCCCAGCTCCACAACTGCTCTTTCAGGGCAGCAAATTAAAAGATTTGCCCTGTTGCAACATTCTTTAATATGGACAGAAACTAGCATTAGTTTTTCCTTGCTTCTTGAAAGAAAATGGCAAGAAGATAGGAGGAACATACTCTAGCAGCTGACAAGCCTGCCTCTGCTTAGAGCATTGCAGAAACTGCCAAAGATTACTGGATTTGTGCGAGAATAATACCTATGTACCGCTGCCAAGGTCAATCAGCCCTGTGCGCTGCTGGCAACTGCAAGTTTGTTACATAAGTAATGGCCATCGGCAATCAACCTTAAATTTGGCATACACTTCTCCCCCTCCCCTCCTTACCCCCAAATGTTAAAGGAAAAATATATTAAACTTGTTATGCCTTAAGCTATTTTTCCTCACTTGTTTATTTTCTAATTCTCTTCCAGCTCAAGATGCTCACGTCTCTGGCTACGAGCATGAGACTCAGCGTTCGGTGAGGGCTTGGTGGTTTTCTCATCTTCTTTGCAGAACACTGGGATTTCATCCCATCGGTGGCAGGGAAATGCCAGTAAGAAAGCTCAGGAAAATGAGCACTTAGTTGTTTAAGGTGGGTCGTTGCAATGTAATCCTCCCATTTCATCATGCATACACATTTCTTCTGTCCACCCCATGCCAAAAACTGGTATTTCATGTTCTCACTGAGCATAGCTGTTGTTTACAGCAGGCATCACCACAGACTGGGACAGACTGCCCCTTCTAATGCCATTACCTGGTCTAAAGAGAGGCAGGGATTGTGTCCACACCTACCACTTGCAAGGGAGCAGCACACACGGGGCTGAAATGGGGCTCCTGGATCAGGGATGGGTCCCTGGGTCACTCAGTACCATTAGGGCCTCACACCATCCCCCCAGCTATTCCTGAACTATGCATTTTCCCTCCCCGGAGATGAAAAGTCTCAAATAAATAGCAGAGCTAGGTAAAAAGTGGTTAACAGGAGCTTTAGCAGAAGAATGGGAGAACGTGGCAATAAGCCCCCACCATTTCTTACATTATCTGAGAGCTGTTCAGCCATGAATTGTCTGTAATAATTAGCATGAGAATATCTCCTTGATGACATTCATACTGCATAAAAGGGTCTGCATTTCCTCCATCAAAGTGCATATTTATGAACTGAATCTCCGAAAGACGGAGCCTTTGATAGTATTATTTTAATATTTTTCGCATATGATTTAGAAGTTTAAACTTCAAGAAGCCCTAATAATAAAAAAGACTATCAGATTTCTGCTAGTCACCTCAGTTTCTAGTAAACACAAACACGTATATGGGAGTCACTGCTTAAATATGAAAGTGATAGACTGTTCGAGATAGAAAAACATGAATATATTTTCTTTCTTTCTTTCTTTAATGATCTCGTGAACAGTGACTAGAAAAGCCCAGCCTTGAATGCTGAAGCCATAACTTGGCATTTGGTTTTCTCATTTCCCATCTATTCCTTGACCCCGGTGACAGCCTGTTCTAAGTCACACTGAAAAAACTCTTCCTCTGGAAGTCTGCACACGTGTATGCTTTTCGGTCCCTTCGTTCCTCTAGCCTTCTTGTTTTATATCCCTGATTACTGCAATTCCTCATAACTTAAGCCTGTTCCAGAGCCAGGCCTGTGAAGGGCAGGACTGCAAGACTCACCTCTTCATTAGGAAGTCGGAATGAGTACTGCCGGGACATAAGTTAGACTTGCTGTCACCAGCCCATTTTGAGGGCTTGGCTTGCTTTTGACAGTCTTAGATTTGAGGAATGGCAGTTCCTCTTCTCAAGTGAAAAACATAATGGAGATTTTTTCAACAGAGCCAGCCAAGAGCTGGCAGACTGGTCGCTTGGTTCACTCACTGCAGTCCTGATGTTACTCCAGTCTTCTGTTCCAGCACCTTGAAGACTGAAAACCCTGGAGTCTGAAAGACAGCTGATACAGTTGCTTTCTGAAGTGTTTGTGGAGAACATACTCCCTGTTATTGTTCTCCTTTTGGCAAAAATGGGCAAGCATGTGAATTATCCCAGGCTTGGACAACTCAGCCCAAAAAGGGGACTGTGAAGGGGACGAGCATATGAGGCTGTGTGTAAGAGGAGGTGACGGGCCACCACAGCTGGTGTCGTGGGATGCCAGGACAGTTTACTCCCAAACCCAAGTGCCCCCCACTATATCTTCTGCACTGCCCACTAGAAAAGAGCCCCCCATCTGCTCCACCTTCAGCTTTTAAGACCTTGATGCCACTGGTGAAGACATGAACCTGACCGAGAAGACCTGATGCAGATTTATGAACTGCAGTGTAAAACAGGTTTGGTTTCTCACTAGTTTTTAACTGCTGCTGATGTAAAATTTGGAGAGCTGGGGGTCCAACCAAAAGGAAGTATTTGTGTGGCACAACCTCTCTGGGAACAGAGAAGCTCTTCTGAGTGGAATATTCCACTGCCTGGAAATCTTCCTATAGGCTTTCTACGTAGTTACATTATTTCAAAGTTGTCAGCATTAGGCAATTACAATTCCTGTAGATAAAGCTGTTTCCTTTTGTTAGAAAGCCCACAATTTTAAGTTGCATAATTTCAACATTTATAGTATTTAGACAAATTCTTTGACATTTCGCATGCATCTCTAAAGCTCCATTTTTAATATAACTACTATCTTCTATTATTTCCCAATAAATAATTTGTATTTCTTTCATGAATACATGTATTGGTACATTTCATGCCTCAATAAGATAATGGGTAGTGCATTTCCTATTCTTAGGGATGAGAATGATCAGGATGGATACAGGCTAAATCTCCTTACTAATGAAAATAACAAATATTTGCTAAACAAATAAATATTCAAGGCATCTCAAATTTTCTGAAAGCGATACCGAAGTATGGTGTACTTATACTTGTGCTTATAAAGAGGGGAGTGTCACAGACACCAGTTTAATGCCCCAAGGAATTTAAAAATACTTCTGAGATTTTCCATGAAGAATGATTCATTTTTCCTGGTATCCTCAACTAGCTGGTAGAAGATTTGGCAAATAAAATAATGTATTCAGCACCAACAGCTGTTCAGAGCTATTCTGATCTTCTCCTGATAACACACAAAGTTGAAGAATCTAAGTATGCGCCTCTTAAATAACAAGAAAAATAAATGTATAAGGTATACTTAGGATGGACATTACAGAATTTGGTTCAGAGGCATACTGAGAATATGATACGCTATTTTCATGTATCTATTTTGAGGAACATTGAGAGGTTTGAATTCTACACTGCAACCCTGCCATTACTCCACTTTTTCATAAAACATGACACTGCTACCTAGAAATAACTCTTACCCCATCTGTTGCACCGTAATTGCTTGGTTGAAACCCCACGGGGACCACGGAAGGGAGCTCAGGCGCTGGCCTTATTCAGAGTAATGCAGAAATGCAGAACAGCCCCACTTGATTTACTTCTTCATTCTGAAAAAAAATAAAAACAAATGGGTGGAACCAGTCAGAAAAGTGATAATAAGAGGAAAATGCTGATTTGTACATCACACAGACAAACATTATGAAATGTTTATTTTTTATTTTTTTATCCTGATCAAAAAAATCAACCAAACAATTCATAATATGCAGAAGTGTTTCGGAAAATGTTAATTCATTGCAGCCAGAAATTCTTGTGGGAACAGACATACCACTTTTGAAGGATGTTTTTCTTGGACCCGAGACAAAATTTCAGATCAGAAAAAAAAGAGAGAATAATTGTCCAGATATTCTCAGGACGTAGGGAATTCCTCCCAACTCCATTCCAGTCTCTGTTTTGCTTCTACAAGGAAACTTAAATCTGAATCTCCCAGGTGAGCATTTTCGCTATTGTGTAACCTGCGATGAGTGAGATTTCACAAAAGAGCCTTGCAGGGCTTTAACTGCATCCTGACTTTGCACGAGATGCCTTTTGGATGCCTGACAAAGTTGCTGTGACATGAAACGATGCCTCTGAACAGCAGAGCGGAGCCGTGCTGCTGCCCACTCCTCTCCCTGCCCCTGCTGCCTGCCTCCTGCTGCAAAACCAGGGAGAAACAGGAGCAAATGGGCAGTCTCAGGCTTATCAGGCTATCAGAATGAAAAGTCATGCACATGAAAGGAGGAAAATAAATCCTATTACTGCTGGGATTGATTTAGAAATTGCAGTTGTTTTACTCATCATTCTTATTCATAATTCAGCTCCTCATTACAGAAGATGGAGGGGAGCACGCCCTACTTTTCCCTTTGTGATTTGACAGCGCTTCCATTGAGTAGCTTTGCCAGAACCACTGGTTGCTTGGTTTCCCCTGCTGTGGTCTTGGGCCTTCCAGAACACAAAAGGAAAGAAGAAAATCTAGAAAAAAAGTGGGGGAAACACCAAAAAAAAATATGTCTGGGGCAATTACAGCACTGCAAGTGGCTTGCACCAGCCCTTTCCTTGCTGTTTGCCCACGGGCTGCTCAGCTGACAGGATCTATTTCAATTGAAAGGGGGTTATTTGCTCTTATTAAAGACTGGAGAAAAAATCTAACCTCTACTGGCTGTGACTAACAGCCCAAAGTCTGCCACCTCCACGCAGCAGGAGGCTTCAGAGCATGCCAGAAAGAGACAAATGTAAGTCAAAGACATGAAGCTGGACAAGGGCGGCGAAGTCTTCTCATGTACTGGCTAGTGCCTCCTGTTCCTGCTGAAGGTGTAACCTGTCGATCTTCCTACGATGCCTGGGAATGCCAATGTGATTATACATGCACACATACGGTGCACACCCATATTGGCCCTGCCATCCTGCAGTTACATGACATCCCAGCTACTTTTACAAACCTTCCCCCGTCATGCCTCCACAAGGCTGGGCACCTCAGCACAGACACAGTTTTGATAGCGGCACACAAGCGATGGGGATTAGCTGTCAGAAAGTCCAATCTCTGTTGACACAGCCCTCAAGCAATGTATCAAACAGGAGCTGGGGAATTTAGTTGCCCATATGAAGCCATTCCAGCTTCCCACAATGTCCCGTAATGCCTTACAATGGGCTCAATCATTTCTCTGGAGTTCTTGTGTTTGCGTAGCCCTGTTTCTGAAGAAATTGCTGCCTCCAGTCAATGCTGTACCCTTTCTCCAACTCATGAAGGTTTCTGGCTATGTCGTGCCTGCGTGCTTTGGCAGACCCTTGCTGCCCCAGCAAGATGTGCTTGCTCCTGTGCCTGGACGTGGCTGCGTGATTCCTTAGGACTGTGCCTGACTCGGTGCTATGTTGTCACCTGGAAAACCTTTCCTCAAAGGAGTTTATTTTCTCCTGTACCTTGGCAGCCATCAACAAACATCCTCAGCTGAACAGATCGTACCACCAGGAAATATTTCCTGACTTGCAGGAAATGCCCTCCTTTCTTCTCAGATTATTGTCAGCAGTGTAGGCTCAGGCTTGCTGTCACCCACCTATGATACTGTTGCCTGTTCTTCCTATTTGTTGAACCTTTATTTTGTACTTACTTCACCCACATTTTCCTTCAATTATAGAGCCATTCTACCTGACAATACTGCTGGTTCAGTTTCTCCCTCTCTGTAATTTCACACGAATGCTCCCCATACTAAGCAGGATCTGTTCTTACAGGTCTTTTACCCTGTGTTGTTTTCCATTTCTTTCTCTTGTGTATTCTGGTCAAGGGAAAACAAAGAATGAGGCACACTCTCCTGCAAAATGCCTTATCCAGGAGAGAGCATGCTGGAAGAATAAAAATGCCATAAATCCGTGCTTTGGCGGGGGAATGATATTTGAACTCACGGTACTGGAGTGTTTCACATAGCCTGTGTGGTCTAAACCAACAAGACAGTAGTGAACTATTAAAATGCAGTCAGCAGTACAAGTTCCTCTTTATTTTTTATTTTTCCCCTAAAGTAATGTCCACTTTTTTGCTGATACACACCAACTACCTAACTGCTTTTGGCATCTCACAGCTAAGCCCAGCCACTTCACCTTGGAGCGCAGTTTCCCAGGAAGGCAGAGAGAAGACTGCTCCCAGGAGCTCCTCCAACACAGAGCTTCTCTCCAGCAGAAACACTTCACTGTGCCTCAGTAATCTCAACAGCAGGGTTACTTGGCATGTACACTGCAAGATCAGCTTTCCAGCCAAGGCACTGCCTGGCACTCAGGGCCAAAGACCAGCCCAGTGTAGATCGCAACACTGGGGAAGGCCACTGCCACAGTAAGGGCCATGGCGTGGAGCGCTCTGCTCCCTGTTTGCCTTCATCTGCTTTCTGCATGAATGCCAGTCTGCTAAAAAACCAGGACCGCAAAAGCTGCCTCTTGCCCACGCCTTAAGCTCTTTGTTCACTGGCCAGCAGCCAGCTCGCAACCACGGCCGGCGAGCTGCCCCGGCGCGCACACCGTCCTGCACCACACACCTAGTGCTGCATCTGCTGTCCGAGACCTCATTTTTCAGCTACTTCAAAAATGTGGTGGAATTAAATTCTCCTCAAAGACCTCTTTTCTTGGTCAGTTTAAACTTGTGCTACAGTCTTCCCTGCCTTCCAGCTCTCTGAGGTGAGAAATTTGGAATTGCCTGTAGTAACACAGCATTGCCAAACCTGACCTCAGCTCTGAAGTATTCCAGGACATCTCCAGACGTGGATTTGCTGGGAGGGAAACAGCACGAAGCACATTAAATCTTCCTGCGCTCCTCCACCCACCTGATAGACATTAGCATCGTCTCTTCCTACAAGCACGTTGCAGTCCAATCTCCTTGTATTATTTCGAAGGTGTTGAGAAGGCACGCTTACCTAGCTTACATGTGGTCTCTCCCGCTCTCACCCAAATAACTGATGACACCACGTAACTGCGAGAGCACACGATCCATCACACTTTGCAGCACCACAGGTGCTCTGGCTACACCATATGGCCACTTCTCATACTCGAGCAGCCCCTCTGCACATGCCCACAGTAAGGAATATTTATTAACCTGGGGCTGGTGTCACATGCTGATGTGCTTAAAGCAGGTCAAGTTCTGTAAGCCTCTCCCCACCTGTCACTTTTAACGTCATGTTTTAGCCTTGGCTGGCAATCAGCTGTCAGGGGTTTATGGCCTGCATATGCCAAGCATTTAGCTTTCATCTGAACTGCCGTAATAAAATTTTAAATACAAATTATTAGCAGCAATAAGACTTCTCTTCACTGATTCCAGCAGGCTTTGATGTTTATTTGTAACGCAGGAACATTTACTTCAGTGATTTCCAGACCAGGTTAAGAGCCAGCTCCATCCTGACCTGTTCTGTACCCTCATTGTTGATGCAGGTCCCAGAGCACAAGTGACATTGTGAGGGCTGGCACAGTCCCTGCTCCCTGCCACGAAGACACACTGAAAGCAAGGAGACCACAGTGTCACGGAAACAGTACGGGCAGTACTTTACACAGCTCTTCATTTTGCTGCAGCTTCTGTTCTTCCACGTTTTCTTTAGGACTTGAAAAAAAAAAGAACCCCATGCCTGAAGGAAGGCTCATCCTAGGACATTTCTTCTCTGCTTCTGCAGACTCGAGGGATTCAGAGCAGCATTAGAGAAGCGTGCCTTCAGCTGCTGGGCAGTGAGCTCTTGCTCCTCTCCAGAGCTCCGTCCCTGCCACAGTTAATCAGAAAGGAAAGCAATACTTGTACATCTGAATTTCTTCCACTGGAGACTTGCAACATTCAATTTTTTCAAAACTACTTTTTATGTTTATGCACTGTGAAATAAGTAAAGGAGATCCAAGATCCACTTTTTTTTTTTTTTTTTTCCAGTCATCCATTGCTCATCTCCTTTAAAATTAAATTGGGCAATAACAATCATTTATTGTCTGAAGACAACATATACTTTCATGATTCAGGCAGCAGTCTTTTCTGCGGCTTAGGCACTGATTGCAATTCTACCAAAGGATCAAGCAAGGGAGAGCTCTGCTGAAAACCTGAAGAGATTTGAAACAAAAAAACTACTTTTCCAGTTTATAGCAAGTCTTTACTAAGTGATATTTCCCCTTATTTTAGCCTCTTAAACCTACCGGATCTTCAAACTTTATTTCCACTTTTATTTTTAAATGGACATTTGCATCAACGTCTTTAAAGCTATTTAAAGTTCAGATATTAAACATGAATAATTGCCTCCAGCTTTCAGTGCATGATGAAATAAAAACTGACAATGCATGTCTTCTAGTGACATTCACACCTGCAACTGTGACAGACTTGTAATTTGATGCAAATTAACTTTACTCTGGAGTAGAAGGACAAGGTTTGCAATGGCTTCAGTATCGTGCTTCCTGTTGCTTTTCCTCATCGATGTACGTGGGGTGTGGGGCAGCAAGGGGACAGGGGCAGATGAATAGATGAAATCTGAGCACTTTTCAGTCCTTTATCAGCTTGAAGCATCTGAGAGGGAAAACAAGAAAATGGGTATCTGAGCATCTTATCATGAAGCCCTTTAGAGAGGCAATAGGAAGACAGAAGCTCGCTGATCTCCATCACCCAGGAGCCTGAGCCCGTGTTATCTCCTGAAGTGATGAGCAACAGAAGTGCAACGACTCCTCCCTGAAGCTCCTTTAGGCTCCTTCACTGCTCGCTGGACAGATGCAGAACTTGTCCTGGGAGGAAGTGCACCCGAGAAGTCTGCGCTCAGTTCATGGACAGCGCGTGCAACAGAAAAAACAATAGTGAAATGAACTGCATAAATCATGCTTTGAATTATTCATGCCCTTGTGTGAACATAGTTAACACCTGTGGGAGTTAAATGATTGCTACTGTGCCCAAGTGTTAAAAAAAAGTGTATTTTAATGAAATATAAATATTAGATGGAATTTTACATGGAAATACTCTGGAGCCTTACACATCATTTCCAGTGAAGGAAAAGGCATATTTTTGAATCTCTTGAGGTGCCGACTCATTAATTAGCATGGATATGAAAGATATATGCTTCGACGCATCAGTCAAGCAATTATTGAGGAACTATAATTTGAGTGTATAGTCTGGCAATGATAAGTTATTTTTATGCTCATTTATATTCACTTCACTGACATTTTATTTAGCAGGATCTAAACAAGTAGAAGCAAAAACCGTTGGTGCCAAGAAGGCTTGCTTTGGTGAGCAGCTTCCCAAACATCAGTTCTTGACCAGAGGCAAAGAAGGAGCAAGTGGCTCCTAAAGGTCACCGAGGAGTTTGGTTGGGACCATGGGACATTCCCCATGCAGAGCACTGGTGAGGCACAGAACTTGCTGGGAGACCTCCGGTTCCACCACTGCCACCCAAATCTCCTGCTGGGATGCAGGTGGAGGTTTCCCTTTGTTGTGCTCATTCCTTGCACTGCTCAGGCAACCTCTGCTCTTGGGCAGGCTGTGAGCAAAAAGTTGTTGAGGATGGTAGTGGTGCTGCTGTAAGAAGACAGCTCCTTTTCTTTATTTTTTTTTCCTTTGAGGTTTGGAAGACTTCTCACCTCTTCCAGCACCCACTCCTGCCTCAAGAAAATCCATGTAGTGGAAGCCATAGCAGTCATGTCAGGCCCTACTCCCTAAATGCTTTCTACCTAACAGCTATGTAAAAGCCCTATGAATGAAGTCGATGTCAACGACAGTCTGTATTTCTACCCACAGCTTTTTATCTAAAGTGGTAATGTAGCTAAAATTTAAATAAAATAATTTTGGTCTATAAAACACGTTAACATGGGAACAGTCCATTTTTTCATTAAATTTTATACACATCATAAATGTCACGCCCACCTTAGAGTTACATTTTGGTTTAGTTCCTTGGAAAGTGAAGTTAGAGTGGTTGATCTGACTTATGATTTGTTTGCCGAGCACGTTCCAATTTCCATCTAAAAAGTTTTTTCTTATATGACTGCATCTGAAGGACATTTGTTAAAATCATAAATGATAAGCTTATTCCCTAAATGGACTTTTCATACACCATCAGCTGAAACACGGATGTGGGACGAAGGGAGCCTTCCACTCCTGTTCTCATCAAGAATAGATCCTCAGGTAGAGACAATTACCTCACACGTGTGACAATGCCTCCATTTTCAGTGTTGATCAAGCGTGCTGTAGGCTCTGTCCCATCAGAGCTATCTTCCTTTTCAGTTTCTGAAGCAATTTTCAGAACTTTACATAACTGCCCTTTAAAGTAATGCTGCTCAGCGAAGCGTAGGCATGTGCGTTCCTCAGAGCTCTTAATGTTTTTAGTGTTTGGTATCGCTTCCAACATGCAAGCTGAAGAGATTCTAAAACCTCAAAGGCACCTTTTCAATTCAAAACCTTCTGGGAGGCAGTCTTTTTCTTGCTGCTTTGCCATAAGAATTCAAATGACTTCTCCCATTGGCTTCTTTCATTCAGTCTGTGCATTTTTCCACTCAATTGTTGCAGACCAATTTCATGATCTCCGTTTTTCTTTGATACTGACAAATGGGAATCAAAAAGAGAGGCTTCATTACAACGTGGAATCGAGCAGAGGTTACAAATCTTTTGCACAGCAACACAACTGGCAGCCTTGTGCATCACAGTCACACAAGGGGCATCGCTGTGCCCCATAACAGAAGTAGCAAGCAAAGCTTAATTTCTCTGTACTCGGATTTCTTTTGAAAGAGTCTGTTAGTGCGAACATAAAACAACAGAATTAGGTCTGGTGATGCTGTGAACAGAAACATAACAAAAGGAAGTATTCCTCCCTCCTCCCCCAGTCTTTTCAGGAACATCACGCTTCCTTTTCTAAGGTACAGACTGATCTGGGGCTTCCTACTCGAAGTCTCTTGTAGTCCTGCATTCGATTTGCCAGTGGCTTGCAGGAGATAAATGCAATTCAGGTTGCAAGAACTTTCACCACAGCTGCACAGTGCAGCAAGTTGTCCACATACAAGAAACTCCAACCTCTCTGATGCATTTGTAAGGTGATTAAATCCCCACAATGACCTTCATTCGGCCCAGCATGTAAGTCAATACAAACAGCTTTCAACTCGATGAACATTTTCCCTCTAAAAAGTAACCTTTCAGTTGTATTGCTTTTGTACTGTTTTAGCCATATGCTAAATATTATAATGCCTCATTCTCATTTACCCTTCACATATTAAGGTGAAAACTCTGACCTAGTGCATTCTAATTACTTGGCTTATTAGCTTCACATTATATCAGTAATGGTGTGATAGCCAACATAATTACTAAGACTTGAAAAATTATACTTTGCTGTACTATTTCATGAACTGTGAGATGGTTCTCTCTTCTTATTAACTTTCTTATTTAATGGGTTGACCAGATTTTTCATCTACCTAGACCATTGATCAAACTGATAATTTTAGATTGCAGCTGCAATTGAGAAATTCCCCCTTTAAAATGGTGAGAGATATGCTTTACGCAAGAAACTCAAAGCATTTCTTCTCTATATTTCTTATTGGTAGGATGTTATAATTAGGTAGTTACTACATGCTGTTTGAACACCTTTTTGAATTTATAAAATTCCATGAAATTAAGACTTTTTCCTCGAGGAAGTTATTTTGGTTCTATTTTTCTTTTATCAAAAATAGTAGCTATTTTGGTGTTTTCTAAAATACTGGTTTGCCATTTTTGAGTAAAAGCTTTTTTCATTTTATGGAAGAAGACAGAATTTCCACACCTTTCATTGTTTAAGTAAAACCCTACCTTTCAATCAAGACCCAGTAGGACAGGCAATTTTTCACTTGTCTAGGCTAGAAGTTGAGCCTGACTCCAAAAGTTGTTCTGATTCCAAATTTTTTTTACCTTACAGCATGAACATACAGAAGAGGCTGTTCTTAAAAAAAAAGAAACCCCTGCTGAAGGGGATGAGCAGGTTCCTGTAAGTAGTCACATGTCAGCACTTAGGTAGTGGTCCTCTTTGATAAGGAAAATGGACTCCACCAGGGGTAGAATGCAAAAGATAGCTGTTCTTCACACCTTGGAGGTGTCTAAAAATGCCTGATTGCCTTCGGGTGCTCTTCTTTCCCTTCTGAGGCCCTTGGATCGACTCCTTGACATAAAGATGTGGTCCTGTTCTCTTGTATGCAGATTGCTGTATTACACCATCCTGAAAGATAAGCATGCTTGATCCCACCAGCACCAGGAGCTGTTGTGCCACCTGCTCCAGGGGCTTTTCCCCCTTTCGGATGAGATGGATCCACGCCCCCTGGCCAGGAGCCCAGGGTTTCTGGCTATCAGAAAGAAGTCCCAGCCTGCCCCACCGATGCCCCTGCTAGAGATGCAGCTCCAAGATGGTTCGAAGTTCCTTGTTTCTGCAACATTTATGTCCAAATCACAGAAGTAGAAGGTCAGTGTATAAATATCAGTCAGTTATTTTTAGTGAAACCATCTTAGAAGCAACTGGATTGAATTGATCAGCAAACTATCCCCAACATGCTCATTCGGAAGCAGTGACAGAATAACCTTCTGGCTTTTGGCAGACAAACCTGTACTTTTGCTGCACTGTGACAGCTGGAAGAGCTTCACGTTGTCTTGACTCAACATATCAGTCAGAAGCTTTCCCTGTGGGGAAATCCATGAGTGTTCTGGGCTTATTTAGTTGGAAAAGAAACGAAGCTGACTCCTTTATTTTTTTCTTTTTTTGATGGTTGTTGTTTCTTTTTTCCTCTCTCTTTCTTCTGTGCTGGAAAGGAGAATATACCTTGTTCCTTCACAGCTGTCCAAATAAAAAGGAGAGCTAAACGGAGAGAGAGAAACTCACAGGACGTCAAGGTTCGCTGCAAGAAATTCACTGAAGGGAACAAGTCCCTTCGGAGCTCATCCAACTGGCTGGGGACAGAGTGGAACTGTGCTTCACAAGGCATTAACAAAGCCCATTCTCCCTGTGTGGCTGAGCAATCAAAACCATCTCCAAATCTCCCAACAGCATCTTTAAGCCTTGAGAAGTCAGTGTAAAAAATGACCAGTGATTAATTAATATGAAATCACTTTTTGAATGTAGCATAGAGCACTGTTCAATGTAATCTTTCTGCATGATTTTGATGCTGTGCTATTTAATTCTATTGTGCTTAGTGCAATCAGCTTAATAGTTCTGATTTCCTTGACCTCTCTGCATGGGGAATATTATTATAAAAGGAAATATATAAAAAGCCCCTAAAGGTAATAGCAGAGACAAAAATGCAGGAGGCAGTTTGGGCTTGAGTGTGAGGTACCAATGTTCATGCACTAGCCTGCTTGAGTGATCAGGGCTTAGCTCTCACTGCATTTGAGATCAGAGAAGGCATTAAAGCTACAGCCTTCAGTATTAAAGAAAGGGAAGTGAAGGCAGAGAATTTTCAGTCCCCAAATTGGATAAATTTACTGGGTTTCTGGCTGTGGTGCAACACTCATTTATTTGCAGGTGAATTTAATAGACTGGACGTTGAATGAGGAATTACTTCCCAGAGTGGTTTATTGGTATTAGGTAGAATCTGCCTGAAGTCAGAACAGTAGGTTGTTTTTGTGTTAATCGGTGGCTTAAAACATGATTAAAAGCACCTGACATTTTAGGTAATCTTATATATTCAAATTCCTATGAAACTCCTCAAACTGTGGTTTTGGAGTCCTTTCCTAACATACGCCTGTGCTATAGTATGCATTGTGTAATATTAACTATGTATCTTGTGGTTTCTTTACAATTTAAGCAAGAGAAGCTTTTAAATTAGCTATTAAATTACCATTCAGAGATCTGATCATCTTCTAATTTCCGTATGAAGTCCTCCACAGGGGATAAATCTAGTTTAAATGTTCACTTCTTCCTATGATTTTATACCCTAGCTGCAAGATGATATAACATTCCTGCAATTCCGCTTGAAACGCGTTACAATTAGATGAAAGGTTTTAGCTTAGTTGCGTTAGGGAAGCATATATTTCAGTTGTAAACATAACCAGAGGTCTGAAGAAAAGCATTATTTTTGGATTTGTTCACTTCTACCCTTCCATAGGTGTGATACCTGAGTCATTCAGTACATATCCTGGTGGAGTTTTAAATACTTGAAAACTAGTTGCTCCCCTGAGTTCGTCTATTTGTGACTTGTTTGCCCCATGACATGCACTTCATCAATATCATTTGATTTCTGCTTCCTTCCGTAAAACCCCTTCCAGTAATGTTATGCTGATGACAGAGCATTAGGTAGCAATTCTGTGGTATCTTCTCCTTGATAAAATAAATATAAATAGAAAACATGATAAACCATATTTGGCCTGCCCTTTAAAGTAGTAATGAGGAAATCAGAAATATTTTATCTGAAACTTGACTCTGAAACTTGTGCCCTTCTTTTGCAGCGTTATCGGATTCATTTGTTGAAAATAGGTATTTATGTTATTGCTGTTTTGGAGCCTGTAATTGCAAACGCAACATGCAAGTTTAATAAACACTATTTCTGTCTCCCGTGTTTTCAGAACTTACTAATTCTCCTCATGCTGCATGAACTAGGCTCCAATATCTGTTCTGGCTTAGCAGAACTATCTCAAGTGAAAAGATAAACTCATAGTTTTGATACTGCTTTCTGTGGAGTACAAAACAGCTTTCAGAACTGTTGGAACAGAATCCTTTTTAAATATGGTTCCTTTTCCTGCTTTTACTGCTCCACACTAACACGGCCATTCACCACAGACATGTGCTCTATTCTTTTTTTTTAATTCCAGCCTGACAAAACCACCATTCCACAGACCATAAGCCATGTTGCACTGCTAGAGCAGGATGATAAGGATGCCTTTGTCTATCTCCATAATGGACTAATCTATTCCTGGGCAGACTCCAGAGCGTACTTCCAATAAGTTCTCACTATCGCGAATTGCCCAGACGTATGTAACCCCAAGGGGCAGTATTAATTTTGCTTTGATACAGATTATAGCAGACTAATTGTTCCTCTTCAGGTTCCCACAGATGGGGACGGAACTACGTCCACTGTCAAAGGCTAGCACGTGCCTGCCTAAGAAAAACATCTACCTTTCAAGGTTTCCTTTTCTTCTTTGTTCTTCTGTTGTCCTCTACCACTCTCAGAAGTTATTGTTATTGACTGCTAATTTAATAAAAATGCAGGAGATTCTGACTGAAATGATAACCACCAAAGCTATTCAATTGTTTGTCTTGTAACAACTCTGATTGAAATTCTGGTCACAGGAAAGTTGAAGGCAAAATTTCCTTGGCTTCTGTGGGGGACTGGAATTTCATTCTAGGGTGAATATTGTTTTTGATTTAGACACAAACATCTTATAACAGTTTCTGATTCTCAAGTCTCATCTAGCATAGTGCCACATTAAGCAAGTCAAGACACCGTAATCTAAAGGATATTGTCAAGTGGAGGCTGAACATATATTCATTTCAGGTGCTGTATGCTAAATACAAATCTCTTTACCTGGCTTGCGATGTCTGCCAGGAGATAATGTTATCAGTTATGTCCCGTGTGCTGTAGATCTCATCACCTTCAAGGAAGAAAAGGATAGCAAAAGGAACAGCACAGTAGCAGGAATGAAAGCAGCAGTGGCAGAGAGCACAACTCTGCTAGGGAATGCCTTGAAAGCAGTGCAGATGTACCTCAGAAACACTTTTTGTTTTGTTGTGTTTTTCTCTCAATGCAGCCCTCCCTAGGAGCAGGATCCATCCCTTCTGGGTCGTCCACCAGAATACATGCAAATGAAATCCAGTCCTACTTCTAAAATCCAGTTCTACTCTACTTCCCTGTACACATATGAGAGAAAAGGATCAAAACACTCAAGCCACGAATACCTAAAGCATAGCTAGTTTTAACTAACCACCTGGTAATTCCTAAAGCTAATTACGTCTCGGTATTTCAGAAAAGAGGTGACAAATCCCTTTTGAATCCCCAATTTACTGGTAGCATGAAGAGCCATCCTGATACTTTTTGTGGAAGGACATAAAGGTAGCTAAAAAAATACATGTGTGTGTTTCTGTGCATGTACCCACTGACCTATTTATACGTTTGGGTTACATGTGGGAGAGAAGTGGATTTTTTTTCTGTTCTAAACAATTACCTATCCTATCAATACGTATTTCAAAACTTGCTTTTTTTCTCATCATTAATTCAGACCTTGAATATACATGTTTATTTTTAAATAGCCACAAATTGTCCATGAAACATTAAATGGGATAATGAACTCATTAAGCATTAATCACGTAACCGAGTTCGAGCACGAAAGCACGCTACTCACACACATTTATGGACAGTTATCGCAAGACGTGATTTGAGGAAACCAGGAAGAGCAGCGCTTAGGGTGGCTGCACAGGAGCTGGGAGCTGACAGTACATTTCATCATGCCCCTGCAGACGTCTCAGGTGCTGCTGCTAGAGGCCCGTGCCTCCCTTCGCATCATTAGAGGAGCGCTAGGACATTTTGGTGGGAGGGGAGGACACTGAGCACCTGACGGGGCTTGGGACTGTTAGGCGACACATCTAATGAGGGCCATTAACATATCACAGTTAGATTGCCATGGAGCAAAAGATGGAGCAAAGTCGTTAGTCTTTCTGTGTGTCAGCTGGCAGAAATGCACAGAACAGTCTTTTTTCCTCTGGGAATCTGAACTCGAGCAGAAAAGAGATCTTGAAGTTCTTTTGCCACCTATCCACAACCTGCGAGGGAAGCATCTTGTAGTTACATACTCAGTTACCTATTTGAAAATACAGTTAAAATGCATGCTTTTGGAATTAGGCGTACTAGTTTAAGTTAGAATTACTTCAGCTGAAGTCTTTTTTTTTTTTTTTTAATGCAATCTTTTTATTTTTTATTTTTTTTTTAAACTTCAAACTTTGGATCCATAAATAGATCAGGGAGAAAAACCTTCACAAAATGTTATTTTAGGTTAAATGGAATGTATTGTTTGACATAAAGCCTTTATTATTATTATTATTTTGGTGACAAGTATTAACAGTAAATGTGATTTATTCAAATTAAAAAAATTGATTAAACTACACTGAAATTTGCTCTGTGCAGTGCTATTGACAGAAAGTGTTAACTTCTCCAGAAATAGTGTCCTGTCATCCTTGCAGACACTCACTGCACCAACAGCAAACATTTTAAGGCTTGCTTACTTTGCAAAACCTATCAAGGTTTTACTTGTCAATTTACTTTTTACTTGTCAGTATTTGCAGAAAATAACATTCTTTCAAGCATTGATAAAAATTAAAATAAGTATTTTATCAATTAACCACTTAACAGCCATCCTACAGTAGATTCTATTTTGAGTAGCTGTAAGGTATCAGACAATATTTTAGGGGAATGTTTCATAAAATAAGGGAGTTAAATGGCTAGTCTCTTATCCTGACTTAAAATTTCAGCTATCCTGAAGCTTCATTTTCCACTCGAAGAACTGTGATCTTGTTGCATCCAACGTGTCACCGTCTCGACAGACACGGAGGCGAATGGGAAAACCCTGACAATCTGGAAGGGTGCTGGGTTTGCACGTGCGTGAGGTCACTGAAACCACTACAGTTTGTGAGCGTGAGAAATGGGCTGCTACTGAACGAGGAGGACTGTGCCTCCAGTCACACCCACAGAAACGAAGAGCACCCCCCTGCTTAGGAGCGCGTGCTGGCAATTTGGCTTCTTTCATTTTCTGAAATGCCGTGTGTTCAGAAGCACATGAAAGTCATGCACTGTGATTTGGGGAAATTGCGGTTTTGTGAAATAAGAGGTAGCGCTCAGAGATGATATTTAAAAACAAGTGGTAATAGTGGACTAAAAGGGCACTGACATGGAATTCAGGTTGTTTAATGTTACTTAACCTCACACTTCTCCAAATACCAGCAGTGGTTAAATACAAATCTCTGCAATAGAAGTGAGCAAGCCAGGGTTCACAGTTATACATCACTTCCAGCCTTGAGGACAGCTCTGGGTGCCTTTTCTGCCCCAAACTGCATTAGTTAACACTTCAGCTTTAGGGATGCTTCACCGCAGACACTTTGGGAACTGAACCTGAGCACTCTTGGGCATTATCATAGAGTCCTCCAAGAGACGATACCGGTGTTCTTCCCTCACCATGATGCTGGCGCTCTCGCTTTCTTGCCCTGTGAATGTCCCAGTCCGATGCTGCACATCAACACACAGCTAATTTCAAACTCATAATGAATCCTACTGATCTCAGTGATACGGCTCTCACCCATGGCACCCAGTCCACATTTCTATAAAAGCATTCAAGATACTGTACCAAAATCTCTTAGGCATTAATCCAGTAGAGCTCAACGCAGTCGCTGTAGCCTGCGCTGAGCATTATGCAGTGGACATGCAATGTTGCAAACTCAGATCTCAGTACACAATAACACGCTGCAATTACTTGGTAGGGAGAAGCCTCAACAGCCAGCAGAAATGTTTTTCATGCAGAGAATCTTCATGTTCCTTGTTGCACTGCACCATGTCAGTTAGATGCAGTCTATGATGGTTACACAGACATTCGCCCTCGTTTGGTCTATAAGGACATTCATACCTCAAATAAACAAATCTGCTCCTTCCTCCTGAGGTTCAGCACACTTTCTGGCACATACCCAACAGATTTTAGCATTAAAACTTTGTTATTATTATTATTAATAATTATTTATTTATTTTTTAATGATTTCCAGTAGTCAAACAGTGTGAGAAAGATATTTGGTTATGATAAGCAGTGTTAATAACAATGCATTTATATTTATAAGGCACCCATAGACTGGAGAACTACACATGCTAACTCTTAGCATAACTAAAATAAGGATTTAATTAAAAAAAATAAGGAACCAGAGTCCAATAAGTTCTGTAATTAGCCAGACCACAAAAAAAAAAAAAGCATAATCACTCACACAAACTCTTCCTCCCATTGTTGCTTTTCACTTACTCTGAAAAAGTCACCAGAAATACATATCAAAAAGAATAGGAAAAGAGATGCATTTTACATCTGGGTACTTCTCCACAGATGACATTGAAGAGTTGTTTGAGATGTTGTTTATTAGAGACTTCCAGAATAGAGGACAAGAAACAGACTCATTAAAGAACACTTCCATTAAAATGATTTCATAAGTCTCTCATCATGCCTTAAACCTGCTTTAACATGTCAGGCAAGGATTCATCACTGTGTGAATCACCTAGTGATGCAACATTAGGAAAGTAATTGGTCTATTTTTCTTACTTTCACCAGGGCTAGAGCTGGGGAAAAGGCAGAAGAGGACTTGCATTGCTAGAAGCCCTAGATTTCTTGTCTTTGTATTCCCAGATGGGTATACCCAAATGGTTATACAACCAACAGCAGTCATGAACCTCTGCTAAGCTATCCAGTCTCCAAAAGCAAAGAAAAAATAAGTAAAAATCATCCTTTTTTTTTGGTGCCATAGAACCCGAGTCAGTTAGAGTTGCTGAGTTACCCTCTGTACTGTTTATCAAATAGCATTGTTCTTCTAAACAGTAACTAGCCATGCTAATTCAGACTGTGGAAAAGCTCTCTAAAATATGTTTGACCAGCAGGTAGCTCTGTTTATTTGTCTTTCATTTAAGAAAAAAACAGACAACCTGCTTTTCTTGTGCTCAGAGCATGTGACCATCCAGGTTTTCACTGTGTTTAGTCTGCTCTGCCAAGTTCTCAAACAATAAATAAATCCTCACGCAAACATAGAGAGGCAGACACTTTATAAACTTGTATTATTCTTCCTTTATCTAATGTGAATTCACTAAAAAGAGAATGAAATAATAATTTCTTCTTAGCAACTTGTCTCAGCAATTCTCATTTTCTAAAACCCAAAATGAGCCTATTCAAAATGGGGCTCAGAATCTGGTGATACAGTTCTGCAGATGGCAAATGATTTGTCACTGGCGGATTGTCTAACCCAATAGTTACAGGGAGGAACCAACCACAAAGAACAGAGAGCATTTTTCAAGCATTTTTTCCTCCCCTCCCCAAAGAAATCAATACAGTTCTTCAAAAATATTGAACAACTGTGAAAATAGCAGTGGCCACAAAAATTAAAACATGCTGCTTAGGAACAGACTTGTTTTCCTAGACCTCTTTTTCAGAATGGAAGTGCTATCAGATGGCAATGTTATCAGCTGCGAGGCTGAGTAGCTTAAAACAACCTCAGTCACTCAATCTGTTCACTCAAAAATGACAAAACCGATTGCCTTCCATCTTGCCATCTTCCATTATTGTTGAACTTTAGCTGCACATGGTAAACACAGGTCTTTAATGACTGGCCTGAAGATTATTATAGCAACTGAGATTATTTTGCTGGCATGGTCTCGCGTCATTTAAAAAGAAAACGGGCTGCAACTGCTAAAACATGTGCGAGGAAAAGGACAGCAGCCAGCCCATCCCATCTTATTCTCCATATGCTGGGATAATTGTGCTACCTTCTCTTGTAAGTGCACTTATTTGTGACAGTGACTGCTCTTGGCCAGGCCCTTTGTCACTGCCAGTGACTACAGAAGGGGATCTTCAGGAAGGAGCAAGAAGGAGGACAGAAACATTTTCATCAAAAAAGCATTGCAGATTTTGTATTTGTCACACTTCCATCTTGGCCCCCCGTCAAATCTTGCCCGTATCAATGATCAGCCCTTAGCGCCTGCACTCAGCTTACTGATAAAATTGTCAACAAGACAACATCTGCATTTCCCTTTATTTCTCCGAGTCAGTTACACTGATAATAGCTCTGTCTGCCACCGTCTCTAAAATTGACTAGGAGCAGAGATTACAGAGGCATCATTTAAATGATTGTTTCATGCAACAGATAGCCTATAATTTCTGAGAAAGGGTTGCCCTCAGATAGCCCAGTCTTTGAAGAAATGGATTTAAAACAAAAATAGACTGATTGATGAATATATAATTTCACTCAAGAAGGAAAGTGGGAGGAGAAAATCACAATCAACCTTAAAAGGAATCTTAAACTGTCTGGAATAAAATGATTTTGAATGAAAGACTCAAGCTGGTAAACACATACTGAAAAGGGCAGAGAGCAGAGCTCTGCCTCTCATGGGAAGACAATTTGATGGGGGAGATAAAGGCTGGAAGCTGTTTGGGTCCACTTTTGCATCGCATGCTTCAGGGGTTTCAAAACCTAAGTGTGATCCTAGCGCAATATAATCCCGTAGGAGACACATACATCAGCATATGAAATGATCCTGGCAGGAGATTCACAGGTCTGAAAAGACAGCGCTTCAACGCCCTGCTGCACCCATTGGGTGGGAAATTGAACAAGAATGATGATGGTGTTGCTATTTGTGTCTCTATAGTTAGGCTTGTGTCAGCACTTTGTAACACTACTTTTACAGAGTAAGAGTTTTATTACCACAACATGAAGTTTTGGCAGGGTTGTATTTGGTTCGTGCAGCCTCTGTGTGAAAGCAATCTATTTCATAATTTCGGAAGATGCAAAACTGACTTCATTTTAGGCTACAGGGATAAATATTAAATAACTGGACATTTACAGGTTTTGGAGATTGCCTTCTTACTCTAAATATTGACTTAATAAATTAATTTGTACAATATTTAAGCTATTACCATGGTCTAATTCAATGCTGATATAAATTAAACTGACCAATATTTATGTTAATATTAGCTCTGAATTCCAGTACTCAGTCAACAAATAAGGTTGTAATTTCTGCTGGGTGGCTAAATCACAGAGCTGGCTTCTGGCTTAACCGTTGTACTACACCTTCCGAAGAGTATTTACAAAGTAATCTATGATCACTGGGCTCCCTCGTTGGGATGAATTAGCAGAATATTTCTAACATTTGCAGGGATTTACTAGCTGCTACCAGATGTCAGCAGGGGCAGCTCTGCCACTCTGGACAGGTACTTGCTTTTACCCACTATCATTCAGGAAAGTATTGCCAAAGCCCAGGCCAAAACATTGACCTCCTAAAATAATAAAATAAATAACGAAAACACTGGCATTTTTCAATTTTCATGTCCTTTCAAATGAGACTGAAACAATTTAGGATACAGCCCAGAGGAACTTCTGCATTAAAAAAAGAAAAAAAAAGAAAAAAAAATCAACCTAGCAATGACTTCTTACTTGTCCCTTATTTTAGTCATTCATTTTCAGCTCTAATTTCAGAAAAAATCCCCCCCCAAAGACACCTCTTTAAGAAGGTAGGCATTAATTTAAATATATATCACACTATGATGCTAATTAAGTTCCAAAATGTAATTTTTCATATAAAAAGGTACTCACAATTGTTGACCATTTCAAATCACTACCAAATCCCTAATGTAATCAATCTAAAATAATGAAAAAAGTATCTGCCAAAATTAGGGACTGGAGGCAAGATATATTTAAAATGTGTAGAATATGGAGCAAAGACAATTTCTGTGATTTATTTGCTCTGTAGCAGTACCTATGAGTACCACGACAGTCCTTGCCCCAAGCATGAACAATTAGAGGGCTATTAATTCAAAATGCATATAGTAAATGACACAAATCAGGGCTGGGTGTGAGAGAGAGGAGTAGAGTGGACTGTAGCACCAAACACCTCTCAGATTTCCCTGAGCCACGGGAGACAGCAATGCTGCGTTATCCCACACCCCAGGCACAGCACACAGCTCTAGGATGTGCACAAGAAAACTGGGACTTGATCTGCTCAGCATTTTCCTAAAGCCAACATCAAATCGTTGTGTTTCTCTGATGAGACTGATTACTAGTTCATCATTTGTAAGCCCCATACTCTGTTATTTATTAAACAACAACCATGCACATCCTCACTTTTTAATTTTCCGTTTGACGCTAGACCATCATATTCCCGAGCATTTCTTTTCTGAATGACCTTTCATAACTTTTATTACCTCGCTGAGAAAGGAAATGCTTTCCCTTCAGATCTTCTGCAGGTCATCTTCACCCACATTTTTCAGCCACGTCTCTATAATCTCAGCAATGTATCAGTCATCCACGGGCAAGTCTGACAGCCTGTGAATTTATTGGTCACATAGTCTGGCCTACGAGCGGCAGAAAAACAGATGTGAAAACCATTTGCACAATTTAATACATGGCACATTCAATCCTGAATTCAATAGCAAGCAGGGGTTTCTAACACTCAGCGGAGGGAAAGATGCCAAAACCAGGGGATGCTCTTTTGGGCACGGTGGGGACGTGGAGCAGTTTGTTCCAGTCCCACGTCTGTGTCAGGGAGCGTTTGTATCTGGTGAACAAGCTCCTTGCAAACCAATTGGCGAGTCACTTTAATCACACATTCGGCTGGCTGTAATCCTGAGGATATTTGGGAATTCACTGAAACGTTGTCTGTGGACTCCCACAGCTCCCACTAAAGCGTGGCGCTGCTGGTGGCGTCCAGCTAATGCTGCAAGACGTGTTTACCCTCTGCCAAGCGTGAGCTGTTTAGCCTCTGTCTATAGGAAGTGTTTTGGCCCTCTCTTTCTGGAAGGACACATTCTCCTGTTACTTGTAGTTTACTGTAAGAGCTTCATGTTCTGCTGAATACTTCCCATTTTCTTCTCCTTTATTGGCTAAGGGTCCAAGCCTGGTAAGAATGATTTTCGAAGAGATGCTTCTGTCATCCCCTGCCTGCTGAAATCACTGCAATTTAATTAGAGTTGCTATTTTCAACCCTTCATAGATCTGTCCTTTCTGAATTAGATCCTTTTCTCTGTAAAACATTTTCTAATGAGAACTCAAAATTTACTTCAGTACTTTATTTTTCAAAGTATTTAGTAGCTGTTCTTCCTGCTTGCTAGGGCCCCTTTATCAGACTTCCATCTAGAAAAATGGCACGTTGTAATGCTTTTCTATAGCTGAACTTTATCTGTATCTTGAATGCCAACAGTAATCAAGAGCTGAAATTGTTGCACTAGGATAAATAACATTCACTCTGTAAAACTTAGCCTTGATTTTTTGCTCTTTCAGTCTCTGTCAAGTTTTACTGAAATTATTCACTTGTACTAGGAACTGTCAGATACACTCATCTCTGTTTTTCTCATTGTCTACAATCTTAGCTTTCTTTTTCTTACTATTTTCTCCAAGGGACTGTCTTACTTGCTTGACGTGTTTCTCTAAGATGGTCGAGTTACCCCCTTACCCAGCAAGCTAACATCAGCTGTTTAAATGTGTGTGTGTACTGGAAAGTAATCATAACACTTTTTTTTCCAAGGCAATATTAAAATATATAAATAAATAATATCAGTACTTCCTCACCTAAATCACCCATGGCAATAAGTTTCGATTGTGTACCAAATTTTTGAACATAGGACAACAGAAAAATCTGATGTAAGACAGACTGCAATATTAAATTATCAGTCTGTCTGAAGTCACTGCTTATTTTATGGATTCTAAAAGGAAATCAGTAAAACTGTATATGCCCTAAACATCATTTAACATAAACATTTACCTGATATTTTGCTGGTTCCTGCACCTTATACAAGCTTCAGAAAAGCATCTCCATAGTTACAGTATGCAACTTATTTTTTTTTTAAAAAAAAAAAAAGCTAATTATGGGAACAACATGGGGACATAGTCCCGATATCTTAACATCAGTTTTACTCACACTAAATTCCTCAGAAATATGGAAAACTCAAGATTATACTTCACTGCCTTTAGCAGCGATTTTATGGAAAAAATCTTTTCTAAGTTTTGCATGTGAAGAAATAGGTCGTCTGATTTGCATTCACATACTCATGAAAAACTCAGAATTCATGAAAGTACAATTGCATAAAGGTCTGATAAAAAAAAAAAAATAACTTCCATATTACTGCTACATTATTCCTTGATTAGTTTCTGCCTTCAGTCATTTTCCCGGGTAAATAACTAAGGTAGCACCAAACGGAAGGCTGGCCTCGCTTATTTCGTATATGCTGATATAAACAAAATAAAAGTAATTAATATAAAAAAAAAAGAAGAAGAAAAAGAAAGAATACACACCCCTCCTCCCATCACCAAGTCTTTGGAAAAGTTGATAATCTTTAACAGTGGCAACCAAAGGGGCAATGTGCAAATGAACGCGTTCTCTGCTGGAAAGCAGAACCTCTGCAGGCACTGTCAGCCACAGGTAGCACAGTATTTCTGTAGCCTGCAATGTAGCTGCTAAAGCCTCGAGAGGGAGTTTATAGGGAAAAAATAAGAGACCGTGAGCACTGGGTAAAGCACCTCCTACTAGCCTGTGAATAAACCAACGATACTGCGGGACCACACCAACAGAAAATGGACTAAAGGAACTGGGGTTGAACGAGATGGTACCGGTGGCCTGTCCTTGGGAATGCAGCTGCCTGCCCTCCCAGCCGAGGGACAAGAATACAGAGCAGTCTAATGCAGCCTCGCCAACACACATCTTTCTAAACGGCAGCCTGGAAGCTCACCTCAAATGAAAATCAATGTATCACTTCAAGATGAAATACAGTCATTAACCAAACAAACAGAGGCACTTTTTTTTTGAACGTGGAAGATTGTGTTTAAGGGAAATGATCATGCAGTAGTATTGTAGTCTAAGACTTAATCTTTGGTAATTAGTTGACAGGTCGAACCACTGGTCAGCTTGCATTTCATGTGGCAAACAAGGACACATCATTAGGTAGAAAGGAAACGGGCATCTGAAGCAAATAAAAGCTAAAGAACTTGCAGTTGCTACACACCGTCATACTCACGTAGCCACACTTGAGCACATATGACTTGATAGGCCTCATCTACTAAGACAAAAACCATCTCCTTCCAGAGTCTCATCTGCTGAGGCACGGTCCCACCGTGGTCAGCTTCTCCTGTCTTTTGCCGCTGCCACCAACAGCCCCCTGCTCGCAGCGCCAAATCCTCTTCCACGCCAGCTCACGTGGCGTTATTTAACCTCACCTCAACAGCACGAGCTTCAAAGCCATCCACCCGATGTGACACACATACTTCCCCCGGATTCCAGGTGTTTCTGATAAATACATTGTGGTTCTGTTCCTAATAGGAAAACCTAACCGCTCTCAAGTTGTTTAAGGCAGAGGTGAATTGTGCCGAGCTTCAGCACGATTTATAGGTAAGACTGTCAGGCTTTATCACTGCCTGGTGAGATGGCGCTACGGTACGTGATGGCCTGTCTTAAAACTTTCCCTCACCTTCTGGATATGCCCAAACTCACTTTTAACCTGTAGATTCCAGGTGTGAAAGACAGAAGATATAAAATTGCTAAGAGCTTGGCACTAAAAAATAACGATCCATTATAGTGACATCATTAACCGCTTTATCTGCCTGCTACAACGCTCCAAAAGGCATTGGGACAAAGACTCCTGATATCATTCAGGGCATGTGGAGAGCTTGGAGTAATGAGGAGCTGCAATATGAAAACACACAAAAGAGATTTCACCTTTCTTCCCGAGTTAATTATCTCTGACAGAGAAGGCAAGCCCAGAAACATTATCTGCTGTTACATACAAGTATTTAATTCCTCCTTAAAGAGTCAGCTTTAGAAAAAGAAATTAACAAAAATAATTAACAACACCGTCTTTGACTCTGAAATTTATTTTAGGTTCATTTTGAATTAACTGATAGCATCTGTAATACTCGTGTCTCAGATCCATGGGGACGTAACAGGTACTGCCAGGTCTGTGCCTTTCTTATACAGATGATCATGCCAAAGAGGCCTGCACACACCGCTCTAGAAGAGGACACATCTGATACTTCTAGCCAATCTAAAAATCTGACTACCCTTCTTGAACTATAAAGCAGTAAAATAAGCATGTAATGTTATTATTCAGCTTTCTAGTTAATGGCTGCTAAGTGTATTTTCAGAAATTATTACTTCAAGCTGCACAAACAGCAGAAAGAAATAGTGCCCTGGTATGTTCTTGAATTGTCACTCCCCATTTTTCAGATGTATTCATCCATTTGTATTTCTATACATCCTAAGAGCTGTCCAGATGCTACTGAAAATGCATCTGACAGATTCATTACTATATCCTGACAAAACACATTTAGCAATGAAACAGTCTGGTCACTGAATATTGTTATACCAACCTTGCTCGGGATATCCTACTCACTATTGCCCCCTTGGTATTTTTCCTTCCCACGTTCACTCTGATCTGTATTCTACCCTCCCGTAACATCTTGTGGCACACTCCCCAGTCAGTCATTTCCCACTGCATGCCTCCCTCGTTTTTTTCTTGCTTTCTTTTTTTCTTTTTTCTTTTTTGTCTCTGCAGTGGTGGTTAGTTTGCTTTGCTGTCTCTTCTCATCCAATTTCTTCTTCCACAGCTTCACTCAAAACCCAATTTGTTTGGCCAATCCAGCATCCTCCTCCAGCGACCTCTTCTTGCCTATGCACAGTAACCACATACTCTACATCTCACCTCAGGTACTCACACGCCAAGGTACTGCACCTCCAGGTGCATCGTGCCGGCTGAGCTGGGCGCTCCCCGTGACCCCCTGCCTGAGCCTCTGTGCAGAAGCAGTGGCAGACGAAATGCATTTGCTCAGTCAGCGCTCAGCCAGGCCCAGCACATGGGCTGCACGGCCCTGCGGAAACTAATGCACAGCCTGAGAATAACAACGCGTGTCGGTAAGAATAAAAGCATCCATGTCACGTATGGTGTACTGAAGCTGTCAGGACAACAAGGACCTGTGTTTCAGGCCGGATTCTCATTCATTCTGTATGTTTGTTTGTATGGTCTGAAACAAATTGGAGTAGAATGGGGGTTTAAGCTTTGTCTCCACATCCTGCTCCCTTGTTTTTTGTGGTCTCCTCTATTTACTTGCCTGCTTGATGGCCATATTATGGCAGCCACTGAATATCCCAGTGAGAGGCCACAACACCGTTCAACTTGCAATGTGATCTTCTTGGACCAAGCTTATTTTTCCCATTGCATTATTTCCTTTCTGCCTTTATTTACACTCCCTGAGCTTGCATGGGCACTTTACTGAGATGTGCTTTGACAGTCAGCTTTCTCTGTACATTCATGTGTGGTTTTTTGTTTGTTTGTTTGTTTTCGTGAAGTGATTATAGCAGCTTATGCCTGGCACTTGCCATCAATGACATATCTCATCATTAGGTTGTCTTCCCATGCTGTGATATGACAGAAGGCATAACTACCTTTCTCCAGAGGAGATCAGTGACCCTTCCTATCATTTATTTATGCACAAACTGTTGAAGAAAAATGATAGAATAGACTTAACAGAAGAGTTTCTGAGAAATGCCAGGGTTTCAATTCTAGTTACATTTATAGTTTTTCCTTTATATTTTCAAATGTGAAACCCACGCAGAACATCACTGATGCAGGAATATGACTTACTTGTATAAATGCAACCCCACAAACCTCTATCAACATTAGTATCCCTCTATACCATGCAATATGTTCGTATGGGAAGGACTTGCCTATGTCTTTAAAAGTTCTTCATGCAAATGGATTTCAAAGTCAGTGAGGGGAACTATTATCGTCCCCACTTCATCCTTTCCCAGGCAAGGGAAAGACCAAGGAGTGAGAAATCATAGAAGTGCTGTGCAGCAGAGGTAAGACCTGCCCTAGGCACCCCAGGGGTAAGCTCAGTGCTCTCACTGCCAAGGTCATCCCTCTGCAGCCAAGGAAATCTAGTCTGTAATTACACCTCTTTTACTCCTTGGTAGGACGGCACCAGCCTGCAACAGGAGTCTTTGCTGTGGTACAGTGCCACGGGGAAGTGTCTCAGGGAGAAATGTCTTTCCCCACAATTTGTAAGCTGAGGGGAAAATGCTGTGGGAAGTTGTAAATCCCAAACAGACCTGCTGCATAATAAATTTTGGGTAGGTTCAGGTTCAAAACATACGTGGTTTGCTAGACAGTGGAGCATCAAATGTATTTCAGGTGAGATCTCAGGGAGAATAGGAGTTTGAATGCAGGTATTGAAGCATATACAGAAATGGCAACAGCCACCAATCCTCTCCTAAAACACCGAGCCCTTCCTCAGCCACCCCAATGCTATCAATCTGCTCCCACAGTCCTGACACTGACGTTCTTAAAGCAAATCATCAGCTCTCTGGCATCTCCATTCTGCTTGACATCCGGCAAGACAATGAACCGCTGTGACAAATTACTAGCATCAGAAATCCCATCAAGGAATATTGTGACAAATAGAAACTCTGCAATTACTTCTTTCATAGCCCTCGACATCGTGTCTGCAAGTAGCATCAATCAGACCATTCAAGATATGATCAGACAGTCTCTAAAACCCCTTTGCACTCTCCAGATGTGCTGCTAGCTATATGCTGTACTTACGGGGAAGTGTTACTAATTTTTTCGTAGATCTTTTAATCTAGGATGATCTTTGATATTTTTTCTGTTTTGTAGTTGCAGCCCCTTTTGTCAGGACGGATTCAGAAAGGCTCTGAGGTGCATCCTTTCAAAAAGAGGAGAAAAAATGCCCAAAGGGTAGCCTCAAGTAATTTTTCTGAACAATAAAAAACCCTTTATCATCAATATTAGATGTACTTTATATCCATTAACACTTTAATACAAATCTTGACAGTATTTCTAAGTCAGATTGCGTTATAAATGATGACGCAGAAAGCTCAAGAAGTCATAATACACAGAGAAATCTTCAGGTTGTAATTCTAGTGCTGTTCCTGTACCTTGTGCTAAACAGGTTCCAGGGAAATTTAAGAAGTTCAATATTTATTACATATGAGATATTTATTACAATATTTGATACAGCATTTCAGCAGGTGTTAGTGCAGAGATGGACAAATATATCTCCAGTTAGGTCTGAAAGAAAACAGTTTGAAATTTGCATATCGCAGTCCAATTTATGTGTTTTCTCAATGATCCTGGCACATTTCGGGTTATCTAATCTATACTTGGCCATCCACACCTAGGGTGCATGCGTAATCACAGAATGACAACAATCTGCCTGATTTTAGCCTAGTAAATAAATCACACGTACTCTGAACATGCAGGGAAAATGAACTGTTGCCGTGTTACAATAGCACTACCACACTTCCATTAATTTGACTACATATGCTCCTATTAAGCATCAATAACACTTTAAATGCCTGCACTGGTTAACAGCTTTTAGAATTCCAGGACATTTTATGCTTCATAATAGAAAGTATACCACAAAAATAACCCATCAGTTGCTCACATTCTCTGTATCAAGTACAGCAAATCAGTGTATGTGAACAACAACACGGGCTTACTTCATGCTTTCACACTTCATTTCCACTGAGCTGAAACCAATTCAGACATCTCAGTCCCACCTGGGATCTGGAACTTGCACAGAGGCTCCTGTACAGCTCCAGTGAGAAAAATAATCCAGTGGAAATAAGGGGGCTGGTCCCCACAGGCTGCAGAGACTTTCTGATAGCGATGGCGAACGTGATCCAATGTACGTGGGGAATGTGCAGATGTCATACAGGACATATGGATACCTTGCTTTCCTTGAGCTTATTTCCTAAAGCTCATCGTATGATGAATGACTGTGTTCACTTCCTCAGGATCCGTATTTGTGACTGTATAACATGTATATTAAAGGAATAGATTTTAATGGATTTTGTAAGTAGTTAGGAAATTAGTCCCGTCAGTAACCGGAATCTCCCAGAAAGCTTAGTATGATCGTACAGTGAAGTCTGACCTGTGTTGCTGTACTTGTCGGGACCATCTAACAAGAAAGGAAATAAGCAGTGATAGGCAGTGGGGAATCTCCTATAGTTCAAAGAGATTGATGATTTCAGAGCAAAAGTTCACAACATGTCTTTTCAAACCTCTGTCACAGACTTGTGGTTAAGCTCATTTCTGTTCCTGTGGTCCTAAATCATTATAAATTGTTGGCATTCAATGAGAAACCACAGGTATCATGAAGGGATTTGTGCTGTCTGATGGAAAGAGCCCATTGATTTTTCAGCCTGCTACAACAGCTGCTCTCAAAATTGGAGAGATTCTTTGGCATGTGAAAATTCCACAGATGACCAGTAATGATTCAATGAGTAACACCTTATGCATTCAGTAACAGCACACAGCCTAAGATGCTGAGGAACAAACCAAGTCAGTGATTTAATGGAGTGTAACAGCTGCATTCTTGGTATGGTGAAGTACTTTGCTAGGGAAGAGATCAGACAGAAGAGGATATGGCAGTATCATGGGATCCCTAATTTCACTAGAAAAACAAGGGGGGTATTGAACACTGAAGGTCTTCAGGACTAAAGAAACTTGATCAGCAGCTTTTGGAAGACGATCCCATTCACAGAGTCACTGAAAGTGGAAGAACAAATCTGGAGCTAAGGGAATAACTCCATTGCTGGTAGTATTGGAAATCTTTATCCTTCTTATGAGCTTTGAGCAAAGCATGAAAATCTGGTAACTTCTTTAAGGCTTTATAAGAAAATAACTGAAGTGTATCTGAGACAATTCAAGTCTTAGATTTATATGGTTAGATCATCAAAAGCTTACAAGTACTTCATGACACTGGCAAATCTGAAGATATCTTTGTCTCATTGCAATATGATTTTTGCTTCTTAGCCAGATGAAATTAAGAGCTAGTGGAAAGTAACAGACTGGAAAAGGAAAGCCAAATGATCTGACAAAATGCTGGTATAGCGTGACACAGCAGGTAGGTAAGATAAGGATGGGTAGTAATGCATCATGCTTGAATATTTTCTACTTCTGTTCATCAGGCCTCCACTTCTACTCTGCCATGTCCTGGTACCACATCTCTAGTTGTACTGTAACTCTACAAGGGGGTGGAGAGAAAGTACCTGGATCCCTTGTGTTGTGGTGACGGTGTGCTTGCTAGCCTTCCAGAGGGGGTTGTGACAGGGTTCTGCAGGTTACAGCACTCTTGGCACTGTAACAAATAGGGTGTGTTACAAATTTGGCTTGAGCCAAAACTGACTTCAAGCTTTTGATTTCTGCCCTGTATCCTCCGTACAACTAGCAGGACAGCACATTTATAATAAGACGTAACTCGATTGGACTCACAGAAAATGCATCTCTTGGGGTTGTCTAACAGTATTTGGTTGCTTAAAGATCTTACAGTAAAATGGTTACTGCTCATGTAAGTTATTTCTCTGTCTTTTGCATAGCTTAAGTTACCCAATGTGTCCTTTAAAACAAAGGCTCTTCTACCAGGTCATACTGATATCCCATACGTTAACCAGTGACAAAGGGAGATTAAAGGAGTAAAGAGAAGGCAGCTGAAAAACTTTCCCTCTGGTAGTATGCTGGATCCCAGCTGGCATGTCTGGACATAACATTTCTCAGTTTGGGAGGTGGTCATCCAGCCATGAGAAGGCCACACAACCTGACCCATGTGAACAGCAGGGGCACTAAGTATTAGATAGTGATGGGGAAGATCTACAGGGTGGGATGGGATGGATCATGAAAACCACATACATGGTAGATCAACCCAAACATGCACAACAGAAGAGCTAAAGGAAACAGCTCTTTTGTACTTAAAGAACAGGAAAATCCTCCCTCTCCTCTGCTGCTGGGAGCATTTGGAAATGGATCTATGTAACTCTATGTATCCCTGCTTCCTGCTGGTGTAAATGGGTAGAGCTCCACTGCACCACTGAAGGTCAGCCCTTTTTTGTACAGATTTAGTTTTGAATGTTGCCAACAACAAAATGATTTTTATTTGCTTTAATTGTAGGCACCCACAAGTGTTATGAGGTAGCCAAAGATGATAAATCAACTGAGTTTTACTGCATCTGTGAGGTGAGCTTCTCCAGTTCTCCAAGCTGCTTCTTCTCATGCTTCAGTTCTCTTCATATTCCTCCTCTGGTCTGCCTTTCATTTTCCGCTCATTATCTGCTTTTATCCCTTATCCTAACTCTTTACCTAAAGTCTATTGAAGTGAAATACAAAACCTCATTGAATGCAACAGACTTCTGATCAGGCCTGTAGGGACTAACCATTATGGGCACTGATAACCTCTGTGAGCTGCTGAATGCCTTCAGGTCCCATAACGTCAACAAACCTCTCAGGACCAGGCCCATACCTAAGAAGTGGTCCCATAACTAATGGGAACCCAAGACGTCGTGCAGATTTTGGGTTTCAGAAGTTGTGGCAAACTGATCTGACAGGCTGAGGAGCTACTGCATTGGCATTTGGAGGCTCTAACAGAATATTTCATAGGATCGCGGGCTTCTTAAGCCCAATGAAATTTTCATTTGAAAAATCCTAATAGGATTTTTCCTCAGATCTCATGGAGTCTGCTGAGCAAATAAAAAAAAAGTTAATTCAGGTTCATGTTCTTTTGTGTCTGCTCCTACTGTGCAAAATAAACTGACATGCTGCTTTTAATTAGCATTTAGTTAACCACTCATTTTTGTGCGGAAGAAACTAAACACCAACTCCAGTGAACACAGAGGTGCTGAACTAAGGGTGGGGGTGGGCGTGTGGGGGAGCTTGGGTGGAATTACTTCAACCATTTCAGATTCTGAAGGTAACACACTAACAATTCTTGGACTCATTGTGACTTCAAACTGTGCACACAGCAACAACGAAACGAACAAAAGTTAATTATTATTGATAATTCACCTTAGGCAACAAACTTCAAGTCACTAAGCATTAAAAAATAATGGGGTCCTACCTACACAAACGCCAGCACAACAATACTCAAATCATGACAAATAGCATCTTCCATTGTAAAAGTGCTACATCTACATAGATGTAGAAGATTTCATCTGAACAAATTTTGCAGTCATTGCTCTTATCATTTCCATTTGCCTTCCTTTCTGCCTGATAGAAATCTATTTAATTACAGCTGCTGTGCTTTATTTCAGCAGGAATACAGGTTCAAGCTTTTGAAAATCAGACTGTGGAGTTTTAGAACGTCAGCCTCCCATGAGCCCTACACTCCTTCCTCTGCCACCACTCAGCACCAGAAATCACACTAGGACACGAGCTAATGATCAGTCTAGAATGACAAAAATTACCTATTGTGTTACCACAATCAGAATTTGTTGGTTTTTGAACAATTAAAACTCATCCTGACGAAGACGGAATTGAATCAAGAAGTTGGCTGAATTTATAAAGAGGTCTTCTCTGCAGATGTGTATCACTACATACACAGACTTGTAAAACGACCTCCTGCACATGAAGCATATACACCTAAGTCCTCCTTCACGTAACAAAAAAACTGCTTTTATCCTTTCTTTACCAAGTTAGGGTTTAACAAAATACTGATAGTCATCCTCGTTTGACCCACCTGTTGTGCTTGCTCAGTCTTCTCCCAAACTCAATGGAGAGCTGAATTAGGTGGAAGCCACTGGAATTTACCCCATTCCTTGTCTTTATTAGCATGGGATATTCAAACACAGAGGGCCTGTCATCTTTGAAAAAAATTTTAGGAAGTTCTTCAAAACAAACAAACAAAAAGCATTTATGATTTTCAATTCCTATGAGGCACCAGGAAACTTCTACCAGCATTTCATCATTAATACTGAGGTAGAAACTTCAGTCATGAGCCAGGAGTCACATATGCGGACTTGTATGTCATATGTTTAATTCAGAATAACAAGGTGGGCCTGCCATATGAGCTTTATAGTCAAATTCACTGTCATCTTGTGTTGACCTGCATTCAAGCTATCGTTGCAAGCCCAGGAGAGCAGCTTAATTCCAGTGCATAATCTCAGATGCTGTCTACATATCTGGATATCTTTTTACTCCATGAACAAATACTCCTGGAGATGGGAAACATCACCCACTGAAACACAACACAGCTACAGAGGGGGAATTGTTTTGTGTACTGGGATACTGGAAGAACAAAAGTAACAGTCTTGGCATCACTGCTGTTGTCTGCTGTGTAGGTGCTGGCAAACTCAGAGCCCTGTTCTGACACTTCTGTACTGCTGTCATTACCTTCTCACAAGGCACGGCACTGAGACCCTGATAATACTGGATCTGTTGAGCACAGCTTGTCATATATGAACAAGTGTGAGCAATAATCATCTCTGGATACATGTATCTATTTTACATCCCTTATAAAATTACGTATTTTTTGAGTACAGAAAGGTTGCTGGAAAGTCACTTGGCATTACTGGGGTATCACTTCATTATCATAAGCTTGTGTTACTTTCATAAAGAAAATAAATGCAAAACGGACGGAAAAAAGGATTTACTGCTACAGAACAGTAAAAATTGTACTTCATCATGTTAATCACATTGAATCCTGTGAGATTTTGGCAGATGATAAACGGGTGATAGATTGATCTCTAAAATCACATGCATATTATGAGCACAATCCGCACTCTAATGCAGGGTCGTAGAATTTTACAGTCTCATCAGCTTGCAAGGTTTCACCTGGAACATCAAAACAATTGCTAAAAGCACAATAAATTCTACAGCTAACCATCTGCTTACCCTCCTGACCTTTCAAATCTTATAAAAACCCAAGCTCATAACTTTTCACTCTATGAACTTCATTTTTTTTTTTGAACACCTTATGTTTAGAAGGTTACTTCATCTTTTCCATGTAATAAGAAGATCTGTTCCATTTGATAATATTTTGCGGCAGTAAACTTTTTATTTTTATTTTTTTTGCAAGGGCCCTGAGTGCTATCAAAAACTAATGGGCTTGAGGTGCAGTGCTAGTTGGTTTATCTGGTTGGAAACATTTATTTTGAGTCGTGCCCTTCTTGTATGGGTTCACCTATCAGTTCCTATTGGAAATTGAATCCAGCACCTGCTTTGGAAGAAGGTTAAGTAGCACCAGTGTCTGTTGCCTGCATTAATCTCTAGTACTGTGAATCTTTTTTCTTTGGTTTTCAGAAAGTCATAGAGGTGAAAGTTTTCAATTTTTCTGCACTGAACTATGCTGTGTTCCCCTGAAATAGGTATTTCTTTTGCACCTAGACAATTAGGTATATAAAACCCATCAGTACAAAGTCTTAATACAGTGAAGGGTTTGCATACTACTATATTGCCCAAACTCTATACATTATATGCCACATTTTTGAAATGTAGGTTCAAAAGTTAATAGATAAGCTATTGCAAAAATGCTCCTTTGACCTGACTAATACTGATAGGAATAATAATCATAAAAAAGTAAGAAAGCATATACAAAAGAAAATTCAAAAGGGCTTGCAGGAATCTGAGTTGGTGGAATTACAGCTCAGAGAAAACAACAGGAAGAGAACAGAAAGTCATGGAAACATCTGAGAAACAAGCAAAGAGCAAAAGCCAGCTCAGGACTAGGGCAGCGGATCGATATGCTCTATATGACACACCAGATGACAGAACCCTGTTAGGGTAAAACAGATTGGTTGTATGATGATTCATCAGTGGGGAAAGTAATATTCCATACCATCTTTCACCGACATCTCCAGCAAGCTCACCGAAGGATTGTTTTCTTTTTTGTTCTTTACACAAAAAACAATCACCTGTCGTCCCTCACAGTGTGGTGGTCAAAGCACTGGTTGAGACAGACTCAGAGGATGGAATTTTAACCCTTTCTCCAAAAGTGATACCCTAAATTTCTTTCTGATTTCTTTTCCTTGTACCAAGGATAACATCATTATGCATGTTTCTCGTGGAGGTATTGAGGAGCAACTAGTTAATATTCATAAATACAGGCAAGGTGAAAACTCTTAATTGTTCTTCATTCAGAGTAGGTTCTACAACTCTTTCATCGACAAAATATTTTACATGTAACCTCAGCACTGAAAAACTAAAAACAACAACAACAAAAAAAAAACAAAACACATCCACATGCAATTTTAAGACTGATTTGATTTTCAGAACAATAAAAAAAAAATCAGATTAACATTATTCTCTCCAGCCTCAAATTCATTTGGGGTCACATTTTCTCAAGATTTCTGATTAAATGACATCTATGCAGACCATTTATATGGCTGTTTACCTTAATAACCCTTGAACTTCATGGTCACTTTTTAAAAGGCATGGCTTTCAGAGGTGTGAAACTCCTGCAAACATAATGAAAACAGCAGACTGTTGAAAAGAAATCCAAATTACTGTCTCAGCTGAGGGAAAGATCTTTTCCCATTCTCAGAGATAACAGCCAGCAAATCAGCACACATGTGCTCTGAGCGAACCACAGCAATTTGTCCAGTCAAATAAACTGGGGATGCTAGAGGGAGATAGGCTTCCTGCAAGAAGAAGATTGTCAAGGAATAATGAGAAAACTGGAGGGAACTGGTTGTAACTGGCAGCGAGAAGCAATTAGGGAACATAAAGCACTAATACATAGAAAGACTGATCTTTAAGACCAGGTTCTGTTCACAAAACATTTTGTTTCTTAAAAAAAGAGTACAATACATTAGCTCATCTCCTTTTTCCTTTGTAAGCTTGCTTTGAAAATAGCTTGAAATAATAGGTGTGAATCAGTGCTTAAAAAAAACAATACGAGAATATCTGTCTTTTGCACCATGCTAATGTGCAGAAGGACTGAGTAAGAATCTGCTCATGGGAGCCATGTAGTTAGCGTCTGTATCAGGAGAAAGAGCTCTCGGTGAATTTCACTTGACATACTCAATGAATGAAGGTAGCCTGCTGTTCAGCCTGACAGGAAAGAAAAAAATTGCTAACATATCTGTCACTTGCACTAGGTTGGCAGAGCACTAAATACAACCTGTGCTGCAAGTAGGTGTGCACGCTTCCAGGAGCCCTTTCAGCACCAGAGAAGATTGGCACTGGCAGCAGCGGAGAGGAGCATCTGAAGAGAATTAGTATTAATACTTCAGAAGAAAGAATGGGTTAAATTAGCATCATTTCCCATTCTCATTACAGTCAGCAGAACAATTATGTTACAGAGATGAACCAGTGTAGTGTTGTTTCTTCTTGTTACAGTCTTTGTCACAAGGCTGCGGTACCAGACTGCAGCTTATGCCTGCCTCAGTGCAATGCGCTGTCAGTTCTTGGGGACCTTTCGCTTTTTATTACTGTAATTGGGAATTTTACTCCTTCCTCACAATAAATGTGGTCAGAGATAGTGTTCTACGCTTTTAATATGGCATCTGGCCAAGTCAGCAACACCAAGATGGTATCAGAGTAGTTATGTGTGCCATAGATCATGCCCATGCACAAACAGGACCTGAGAGCGTGATCTAGTTGTTCCCTGGAGCATGATACAGTTGCCCCCTAGAATCAGAGGGACCGTGTGCCAGGGAGCCCCTTCGGTCGGCCCCACGAGGTGCTGCGTGTAGGGAGGAGCACTTGCAGTGCTTCTACACAAACGCACGCAGTACGAGGAATAAAATGGATGAGCTACAAGCCTTGGCCCAGCCCCACAGCTACGACATCATCGGCATGAGCGAAACCTGGTGGGATGAGTCCTGTGGCTGCTGTGCTGCAAGAGATGGTTACAGGCTCCTCAGCAGGGACAGGCAGGGCAGGCGAGGTGGCGATGTATGTGAAGCAGGGGCTGGACTGTGCAACTTCAAATCAGCGATGGCAAAGTTGAGAGACTCTGGGTAAGGATCAAGGGACGAACAAATAAAGGGGATGTCGTTGTGGGAGTCTATTACAGACCACCCGGCCAGGACGCCAACGCCGATGAATTATTCTTTGCAGAACTAAGAGATGCCTCGAGATCAACTCCCCTTGTCCTTAGGGGGGATTTCAACTTGCCAGACATCAGCTGGGATCACCACACGGCTGACACGAGCAAGTCCAGGAGGTTCATAAAGCACCCAGATGATAACTCATTGGTGCAGGTGCTAAGGGAGCCCACTAGGAAAGGCGCCCCCTCCTAGATCTGCTGCTGGAGAACAGAGAGGGTCTGGTGGGAGACGTGGCACTTGGCGGCCGTCTCGGTCACAGTGACCGTGGAGTGGTTGAGTTCAGAATTTATGGTGACAGAAGGAAAACTGCCACCTAAACTTCAGCCCTGGATATGGGGAAAGCAGGCTCCAGGCTGCTCAGGGAACTAGTCGGCAAGGTCCCCTGGGAAACTGCTTTTGAAGGCATTGGCGTCCATCAGTGCTGGTCAGTCCTTAAGCCCTGCCTCCTAAAAGCACAAGATCGGGCAATTCCCAAATATCGGAAGTCAGGCAGGAGGGGCAGGAGGCCGGCCTGGCTGACCAGGGATCTTCTGGAGTTTAGGTGAACAAAGAAAGTGTACAGCTGCTGGAAGGAGGGTCAGACGATGAGGAAGGAATACAGGGATGCTGTTTGTGTTTGTAGGGAGAAAATTCGTGTGGCCAAAGCCCAACTAAAGTTGAAGCTGGCCATGTCTGTGGGAGACAATAAAAAAGTTTTTTTCAGATATGTGAACAGAAAAAGGAGAAGCAAAGAAAACACAGGTCAGATACTTGATGGGGAAGGTCTCCTCGCAGACAGTGACACAGGCAAAGCAGAGACGTTTAATGCCTTCTTTGCCTCTGTCTTCAATGCTGACGATGGGCTTTGGGACCCAGGGTGCCCTGAGCTGGAGGACCGTGATGGTGGGAATGAGAAACTCCCAACTGACCCTGAACGTGTGTGGGATTTGCTGCTCCACCTGGATCCACGCAAGTCCATGTGTCTGGATGGGATTCATCCCAGGGTGCTTAAAGAGCTGGTTGATGCCATCTCGGGACCTCTCTCAATATAAGAAATTATCCACCTATATCGCTCACACACTCCCATTTTCATCCCTCAATCTATTTTCACAAGTGTTAAAGGTGCATGGTGGCCCTCGGGGACTCCTCTGGCCCGAAGGGAGCTGTGTCCTCTCTTGTGCTCTTCCCTGAGGCTCTGTGCAGAAGGGATGCCACGAGGGCTGGGATGGGAAAGAAGCACTCACACAACCCCTGAGAACTGGCAAGAGTTGTTTATTGCTGGGACATCTTGCAGGCCAGCCTGTGGGATGTCCCTGAGATTTGGGGGCTCCAAGCTAATGCTGGGGATGGGGCCTGAGCAACGAGTAGGGAGGTGGCTGAGCACTCCTGTGCTGCAGTTTGTGCTTCCTGATGGCACAGAGTGAAGACGTGCCAGGGCAGTCCCAGATCCGTTTTGGCTACGGTGGATCCACTTCCATGGCCTCCTCCTTATCTTCTGGTGGATCCAGCTCCATGGGCTCCTTGGTGTTGGGCAGGAGGATGAGCCAGTCTTTGCCCGGGACTGCCTGAACAGGATCCCTTCCATTCGGCATGTTTTCTGTCCAGGGTGCTGCACCAGGGGGTCGACCTGTTCCACCCTGAGGTCTTATGCCGCTGTCAGCTTGATGTTCATGACTGCGGTGCCAGTGATACTGCTGATACGTGTCTCTGGGCTGAGCACTGCTGTACCTGGTGCTGCTGGCGCTCTCTCTGCCCACGACACATTTCCTTGCCGGCTGCCTTCCTTCTTGCTGCTGCTCTGGACGGCACGGCTGTCCTCGCACACCAGGCAGAGCCGCTTCTCACCTTGCTGCCTCCAGTCTCCTGTTAGCTCAGCAAGTGGCGGGTCAGTGTCAGGGGGGCCTGCTTTATAGGGCCCATGGGCAGTGGTAGCCACTGTGACCTCAGCAAGCCTCTGTGATGAAGTGGCCCGCGCGCGGCCAAAGGTGGCTGTGTTGGGAGCAGCCTGGGAGATGTCCTCACGTGGGGGAAGGAGCAGGGTTGGGGGGGCTGAGGGACCCTTTTCTGGGGCTGGCTCCCCAGGGCCATTTGGCTTGCCTGAGAGAAAGGCAGCCCCTCGGCCACAGGGACTGCCCTGCACCTCCCCTGTTCCACACGACGTTTTCCAGCTCAGGCTCTAGCCTCTCGTCAGTGTAACATAGAGTCACAGCAACATTAAGGTCAGAAAACACCTCCAGGATCATCTGGTCCAACCATCCCCCTACCACCAATGTCACCACTAACCCATGTCCCCAGGCACCACGTCCAACCTTTCCTTGAACACCCCCAGGGACGGTGACTCCTGATTGACAGGACGCCCGCCATTGCAATCATGAATAAAATAGCTTCACAGAAGATCCTGTCTGAAGAAAATAGAGATTTTTCTCACAGCAGTAGCTCAGATTTGGCCTTTCCTAGCATGCCACTACTCAAAAAATGACAATAGTAGCAAAGTCACAACCTCAGGACAGATCAGATCTGTGGTGGTGGTTTTTTGTTCTGTTTTTGCGAAGTGATGTGGAAACTCATCCTTGGAGTAAACCCGCTGTATGGAAGGAAGCCCAGCCATGCCTAACTCATAACCTGTACTTCAACGAGGAGAGCTGGGCAAATGCCACACAGAGGAGCCTGCGGTCATCAGGATGGGTGCAAATGAGTTCAGCAAGTAGTTTTTATGGGGCACAGACAGATATTGTGCATTGCAATTTAATTTTTCCGGAGTTTACCGAGATTTGCCTCTCTGCAGAACATTCGTAAGAACAGAAGAGATGTTTCTTGGCTTCTTACAAATGCCAGGAGTTTTCCAGTGTTACTCATTCATGGCAGAGTAGTACAACCTAAAGCACTTTTCTACCCTCTTCTCTCCATTAGCAAAACGCAAGCAGCATTTTGCTCCTTTTCTCCTGGGATCCAGCTCTGGCCAAAACACCCCCTTCCCGCCCCAAGCAGCATAGGAAAGAAATGGGATTTGGAAAGAAGCACCTTTTTTCAAGGAGAACACAAAGCAGTTCAGTAACCATACACCTCACATTATGGTCTTGTTGGTCACATAGCCAAGAGGCAGCTTGGAAAAGACAAGTAGTCATAGAAATTAATAAGCGTCTTAAACATCAGTAGCAGTTGCCATAGCAAGTGTGATAAAAGTAGCAAGCAGGTCACTGTGCTCCTGATCTGATCATTACTGACAACAATTTAATGCGGTAATTCTGAAAGACATGGAAAATTGTGTTCGTAAAGAAATGCCATTAAAAATTTAGCAAGGAAGATTTTGAAACTGAGAAGAATGGATACTAATGGTGCAGTAATTAAGTAAATCAGAGATGATGAGAGCTAAAGGGAAAGTGACATACTTAAATGGGTAGAAAAGGAAACAAGTTCCAAATTACGATCACCCACATTTTTAATTGTTCCACTTTTCTTTTATTCACCTGCAGGGAATGGACGGTAATGTGAAATTTACTTAATGAAATGATGAGAAACTGGGCTACATCATCTCTTCCTTCACAGTGGATACGACTTGAATTATTTCTAACATTATTATTTTTTTTAATACAGAAGAAACTTTAGTCAAGATGCTAAACATAGATTAGAGCTTCCATTAGCTTTCTAGTGGGAAAAATCCTGTGCTGTAACCAAACTGAGTCTACCTAACCCAGGTTATGGTTTGGACAGTAACAGAATGGACAGCCGAGTAGAAAAGCCATCTCACTAAACTGTGTTAGTGGTCCATTAGCACAACAACCTACAGTGGGATGAGCTTTGTTTAACAAGAGAATACATATCTGGTGTTTGATGGGCTCTGATATAATAATTACCTTCTCTGTGCCTCACTTGCTCTTCCTCACAGGAAGGGTCTCTTTTGCTGCCAGGGGACAAACCACACTTTTATAGGTATGTTAGGAGAGAGCTGTGCTCTCACTGAAAGCATAGGTGCTATGAAAACAGGGCACAAAACAGCCATGAAGAAGGATCTCAACTGCCTCTGTGTTACATTCCTCACATTTAAGATGCGTGTGCTGACATTACACAGACTTGAGATAAACATGGTCCACTTGCACCTTTCATTTGGCAAGATGCTTTTCAACCCTGATAGTTCAACATCAGTTGAGTCACTCCTGCTCCTCTGCACTGATAACAGGTTTGCTTAATGGATGGGTATTTTAAACACAGAGACGGAGAATCAAAACTGTTACTCAAAGAGAGTAAGTTGTTAAATGTAACAAAATAATATGTTGTGAATAAATGTGGTATTATTGCCACATACTGAAATCAAAATAAAAATCATCTTATGTATTTTTGTGTTTATTCCACACTGGCTTAACTATGTTTTCCATCTTTGGCTTATTCTTCACTAACTTAGAAGTTATATACTAGAGTTCTTCCTGTAATGCAGTCACTATATATAACAAAATCATGAAGATATGATTCAATATCAAAGCCCAACTTCTAGCAATTGTGTCCCTAACGGAAAGGAGAAAATGAGAAGAAGGGAATAGACCATGGTAGCTGATGTTTATTGTTGGAGAAGTCTGAATTATCTTTTTCATTTGATCTGATTTTTTGCCATAATTGAGAAACTCACTGGAAATCAATAAAAGTTGTTACTAAATTGTAGAGCAGATTTAGAATAATATCAAAAATGCCAAGTAAATCCATAAATGTAAAGTAGCTTAGATTTTTAAAAAATCAAGATTAACAGCCTTCAAAGAATACGTGAGTAAAGTCAACTTCTCATACAACTACCTCTGTGATTCTGCTTTGTCCTCCCTCCACAGTTTTCAAAGCCTGTGTAATGCCACAAAGAGGCCAACGCTCTGCAGGAATAATTCTAATGAGACCTCTCCATGAAAAAAAAATAAGCCAGGTCTCCTAATCTCCTTTTCTCATTGCAAACGAAGACCAATCTGTTATGAGTCAGGATGAAGTTCTCTTCCAGCTTCATAGCAAAAAACTTCTTGTCAAAAAACAATACAAAACAAAACACAATGAAGGGAACTCTCAAATTTAAAGTTATAGCAGTAACACTAGTTAAGTTAGGAAAAGATGAAGATGCATTAATATTTCTGGAAGGGCATAATTATGAGAGAATATGTTGAAATGTCTCCTTGCCGAAACACTAGGCCCTACTTGTGCATGTTTATGCAAATGCATGTAGAAACTCAGCTTCACATGCCAGTATTCCTTTGGATGAGTGAAAAAGCTAGACAATGACAATTGTCTGTATGGGGAAAAACTTTCTCCATTTATATATTGATCCTGTCAGAGATACTTTTTGTGCACCCATATGGTATTGCAAAGGAAACTAGAAAATAAAGACCCTAACAAGACACTTTGCCTTTCTTTATTGTATATTCTTCTTAAGTTGCTTTCTTGTCTTCAGGCCTCTTTCTCCTCATTCTTTTCCAAGTTCATTCTGTGACTTAAAATTTAAGACAGAGGAGATAGGGAAATGCTTTGACTTGACATGAAATTGTGAATATCGTGGGTAAGATCTTCCCACGATATACATGTAGCAAAGCTGCTTTACCACAGCTGTAGATCAGGAAGTCCCAGTGATACTCCATGGGCAGCTTCCACACTCCCACCACCTCCAACCACAAAAACTCCAGTGTAGGCAAGTGTATTTGCAAGATTACGTTGCTAAATTTAGCTAATTATTAAAATAGTTATGAACGTCCAAATGAATTATGGAGGGAGAACTGACATCAGGTTATCACACTTCTTAAAAATCTACTTGCTGTATACAGACCCGTGGCAAAACAATTATCATATTTCAGTACTTAATACTCATTTCAAAATGTACACTGCCCCTGGAAGCGCATGTGTGAGTGAGGAGCAGCACTTTTTCCCACTTTTGATTTTACAAATATCTAAGTTAGAGAAAATATCCTACAGGTACTTACCTAAGGGTAAGTATCTGCCCAAGGTAGTACCACATGAGTTTCTAATTTGCATAAAAGTTGTAAAGAAGAACAGGAGACTTTTAATCTGCTTGAAATCTTGGATCTGTCAGTTTTTATTCAAAGGCTACAGAAAAAAAAAGCATGCTTTTTGTAGATGATATAATGGCTTAGCCAGTCCCAAGAACAAAAAGGCAGCAGAGACTAGCACTGTGAATTAGTGTGTGACTAATAATATAACCTTCAGACCAGAGATTTGTCTACCTACATTATGGCACAGCAAGAAAAAGTTTGCTTGCCACTTCATACCTCACGTAAGTGCACCATCTTTAATAGCCATCTCTAATTAATTTTATTCCGAAATAAGTATTTTTATTTTTAGTTAACTATATTTTCTTTTTTTAAGCTCAAAAACACATGATTAGTGGAGGCTAATCATACAGTTACTCACTTTCAAGGAAAGAAACTCAGTTACAATATTTGTTCATATTCGGTTTTATGTCACTATGGTGGTCAGCCATTTTACTAACATTTACTCAACAGTTTTGTCCTCATTACTTGGCTCCAATTAATAAAGTTAAGTAGACTGCCTCTAATTTCCTACCTGGTGTCCAGGTTTCCTTTGGCAAGCATCATATCCTGCCTAAATTTTCACGGCCCTCATTCTGTTGTCTTTAGGAAACTCAAGCGAGGAACATCAGAAATACCATGTTTCCTAGAAACTGCTTTTTACAGCCAGCCCTAACTGACAGAAACTGCATCCTTCCACAATTATACTCCTCAACCTATTGTGAAAATTATTCCTGACAGATATCCAATTACTGTTCTTTCACTTGGTCACCTCTTACACAGTGCAGGAGCCAATACTATCAGTAGCTATTTCCTACTGACCAGGGTCACTAACTGGTGACCTCCTTTGTATCACCTTGAAGACATGCCTTCCATCCTTGAGTTTCACAGTACATCCTCATTTCTTCCTGCAAGTGCTACAAATGGCTAGTCAACTATCTTAAGACATCACGTACACGTTAGCTCCCTTCTAAGCCAGGTTTACTTAGTGGTACCCTTTTGTATCATGAGAGATTTTCCGTTTTTCACACTTTATTGCAATAAGCTTATTTTACTGCTATAATGACTTAGGTTCTTCTGACATGCCTGAGGATCTCTGAGTAGTAACTTTTCAGCATGCGTAACTAGATATAGGAATTACATCCTTGATTTCTGTTTGTCAAGAGAACCAGTTTTGGATTATATATAACTGCTGAAGAAAAAATTTGATTGCTACTTTGCATTCACAGTCAGGTTAATTACCACCAAAATGCTCAGATGCTTTTGTTGCTATAGAGAACAGGAACAAGTATACCATCTCTTCTCATTTAAAAATAAATACAGATCATTTTGGAGTGCATTATTTTACCTGGCCTCTAATTCAGTGTTATCATCTCCCTGGAAGTCAGAACATTGAGAGACAGAGATTAAGTGGAGGAAATCTAAGGCAGGACTGAAAGGCAAGCCCACCTGTCTGGAAAGCAGTCCCTTTGTCTGCAGGCTCTACAGGTCGGAGCACAGATCTGCCTCATAATGTCAGTGGTGCTTGGACGGATTTTTGGAATGCACGGTCAAAAGTAACACTGCTCCGCAGCTTTACTAATGGGTGCTTCTGAAACAGCCCAAAGCTGTGCCGAGGTTGTCCCAGAACAGTCCCAGAACATAAAGCGTGTGCTTTATTTGGCAGAAAACCTTGAGCACACCTCCGTGGCTGTCACCAAGTTCCAGGTTCAGTTATTTGCTCTCACTTTTAAGTGTTAAAAACTGCAGATGTCTTCGGTGCTGCACATTTCATTTCATGTTTTTATTTGGTATTGAGGCAAGTGATTTGTCAATATTCAGCATCAGGTTGGGTATCAGTGAGGCCGACAGGGCAGGAGAACAAGGACATTTTCTAAAAGGTTCCTACCACAAACTGTATAAGAACAATTAAGGCAAGAAGAGTTTGGCATCAACACGAGCTGAAGCTGAAGACCTATCAAGATTTTTAACTCCCAATCTTTGATTCAAGAAATTGTTAGACCATTAATTTTTTTTTTCTTCTTTAAGATTTAAGCTGCAGTATACCAGTTCTACATTTGGCTTGCAAATGGATGATAGTGAATTAAGATTACGGATTTTCCAACCAAAGAAAATAGGAAGTTCAAAGCTTTAACATAATGAGAATCTCTTGACTAGAAAGATGCCCCCCCTCCAGAGATGGTAGCACAGTTATTTATTTTTTGTCCAAAATCTTAATGGACTGCCATTATTAACGCTGTGCATATCTACACCTGTTAAAGACTTCACTTCCACGCTCCTTGCAAACATTTCCCCACCACCACCCTCACCCCCCATCCAAGGGAGACGATGTGGAGCACGCTCGGAGCCGTGTGCTCCCAGTTCTCACCGAAAATCCCCAGGGCAAAAGGATTTATTTTGGTTAGGTTCTCTGGGATAAAGCAGGGCAGGAAGCCTTTTCTGTCACCATCAAACGAAGGTGAAAATTCGCGCTCACCACTTCTTGCTACCAGGACACCAACAGATCTATTAAGAGAAAAATCCCAGCCAGGAGTGATGGATTATTCTGAGCGTCTCATTTCCCATTTGATCTGCCGGCTTTTCCAGAGCACAGGTGAAGACCGTGATGGGTAGTAGTAAATGGTTTTCACCGTGCTGGGAACTGGGGAAGGAAACATTCTGGGTAGAAAAGCCTCTCTTCCAGGACAAATGACACGGTTTGTTCATCCCCAGTAACTGTAGCGACAGGGTACAGCTTTGCAAATCTATGTCATTGCTGCTGCGAATTGGTTACTTTCAATGGATCCTCACTTTTCTTCACACAAGGCATGGCAAATTGCCTGAAAGTAATTCCAGGTCAGCTACACCAATTTTTGGTTTAAAGTTACAATTATTTTTTTCCAGCCTCCACTTATTTTCACATTGCTGATTCTTTAAACTGAGCAAAGGCATATATAATAATTTACATGTGAAGGGATGTGGTACAGCAGTTTGAGAGCAGATACCTATTTCTGATCAAATTCCTATTAGATGCTCTTCCAATGCTTTTACTGTGATTCTCTGGATCAGATCCTCAGCTTCTGCCTTTGTAGAACCTGGACAGCCTTTCAATTGTCTGACCTTTCTACAGACATGTTTTCTCCAGATGCTAAAATTGAATATAATTTCACTTTATTCAGTATTAATAAACTGTAAACAACATCAGTGCCTACTCTTGGCGAAGCGCCTGAATTAAATAGGTCTCTTAATGTATCTTCTATCTGTACTACAGAGCTATTTAGAAGCAATATGCTGAGTGTGATGATGATAAAAAGACCCTTTTTTGTTCATTTGTTTTTGAGCTCCATATATTCACATTGAATGTTTTCCTTAGCATAAACAGTTGCCAATACAAGCCTGTGTATTTACAATAAATAACTATCTAGCTTTACAAAGAAACTGTTTTTCTAAGCAAGATTGTCCTCTTTCTTTGGATGCTAAAATTCCAGTATAAATATTTATGAAGCCAGTGCACATCTCCACACTCCAGTGAAAAATACCTAGTGGACAACTGACACAATGGAAGTTTTCCCCTGCACTGCTTCTACAGGCCTCACCACTTTGGAAAGAATCAATTATTATTTACAAAGCTGCTCCAGATGTATTATTTTTTATTTTTCCCATGAACAAACGTTACTGGAAAACTTTGAAGAAATTCTTATCAATCATCTGTGCTAAGGTAACGTTCTCCAAAAAAACCGACGCGAGTAGTCAGTTACTATTCTTACTATTTTACAGATAGACTATCTATAATAAATGATTAAGTTCATTTATTATGAGCCTGTAATCAGCAGGCAAATCTGAATAGAGTCAAGACCCGAATCCAACGTCTTGTGGATATTTTAACTTCAAAACTTCTGTTGTCGTTTTTTTTTTCCTGTATGAGCTAAGTCACCAACACTTCTATTTAAAAAAAGTAATAGATTTACACTAAGAATAAAAACGCTCAGGATTTAACAAATAAATCCCAAGTAATCCCACTTGGCTATACTGAAAGCATTATGCTGCACCATAACTCCTTAAGACCATCAACACTATTTGTATGTATAATCTAAAGCAAAGCATCTCCATGTAACTGAGAATCCTTGTCAAGCGGGATGTCATCAGTGGGTGCTGGAGACATATTCACTTACTTCACTTAAGCTTGCTACTGGTATTTCCAGGGATGAGTTGAAACAAAGTAAAGGGATTAAGCTCTGAGGCCTGCAGAAGTCTCTTCTTTTACTTGGCTAACAGAATTATCTCAAGAGGGAGATTTCCATTTTCTACGTAAGGGGTATTATGAGTGAAATTGACAAGATTGTATCTTGCTGGATCAGAGCAAGGACCACAAAAATTAAGCGCAGCGCCAGTAGCTTGAAAATAGTCTGTCTAAAGAGTAACCAGTGTGCCCTTGCTCTTTAAAGGAGCTGATTTTTCAGTCCCTCCTAATTTTAGGTGTCTTTACCAAAACAAACAAACCAAAACCAAACACAACAACAAAAGTGTTGACATAGTCCAACAACGTCAGTTCCAGAGAACAACGGCATTGCTAAAACTCCTATGTTGGTAACAGAGAAACCTTTCTGAAATTCTACAAGCACTTCATCTAAAAGCAGACCTTCAATCACTGCTTATCATAAGGCTTTGGATTTTCAGATGTCAGACTGGGAAGGCTGCTTGCACAGCACTGAAGATAGCCAAAGCATCTTCCTACAGGGCAGTCATGTTAAGTCATGAAATACTTATTCGTATCTTTACCCAATAAAATCCCATATAAATACAGGTACCGATAACGTAACATTATTTATGGATAACAGCTGTCATATTTCCCAGCTGTTTCCTTGTTGACTGCTCTAACATATGTTAATTTAAGCTTCCACCAAATGTCATGGTTTGTTTGCAGCGCTCCAGCTGCAGCTTGGCAGATTTTTTCTTTAGGTTTCAGTTGGCTCTGGAAACAATTACACAGACAGCCCATAACATACACAAGTCTTGTGTGGCTGCTGAACTGTTCGTTTACTTGGGTAAGTGAGCATTTGCTGGAAGAAGCAAAAAATGGATACGAACCATCTCACTTATCTGCGTTTTCTGAGGTATTTTTGGATGTTTTTTGTATAGAAACTGCAGGGGACGCTGGAGTCAAAGGAATGCGTTTTTTTAAAGGAAAAATGCATCATGCAGAACATTTTTAATTACCTCAATAACCATAAATTAAAGTAAGTTAAACCCACATTACTAGATAAATCATATCCTCAACAGCATCTCAAGTGAGGTCCTCACTTTGCAAAGGCAACCTCAAAAATATTAATTGACTTAGGAGAGCGGGACTGGGTCTTGTGAGGCTACGGGCAACAAAAGGCTTCCATGTAAGATGAAGACAAGAAAAAAACCTGCATAAAACGATTATCACAATCTGTGTACAACGATCACTACACTGAAAAAAGGTATTTGCCAATGAACTGTCTAAATTAGACAACTGAAGGTGGAGAGAACAAGTGTGTGTAGGATTGGCAGGAGTAGTCAGGCACGTTGGCTTTCTTTCTCACAGGAAACTTTGGGTCAGAGTAAATCCCATACACATGCTGAAGACAAAGCCCGATGCCGAGGGGAGGCTCTGACTTCGCACACAGCAGCCCAGGCCATCTCTTTGCTGCTGCACTGCCTCTTCCACAGCGGGGCACTGGCATTTCTTGGAGCCTTGCAAACAGCAAACCCATCTCCTGCTTTCTTTTCCCCTATGTTGCCATCCATTTTCAGAGATGATATTTAAATTAGGCTAAAGGTCAGCCTTGGCAGACAGAACAACTTATATCTGCTTCTCCGAGCAGGGTAGGGATCGATACCAAGAAATGGAACTTTCACTTCTATAAGTGTACAAATGATAAGATGATGCCAGCAAGCACAATACAAATATTGATCAATTTAAATATGTGAGTAAATGGAAGAGAAGAAAACATCAGCTGTGGTGACAAACTGACAAAGAGGCTGACAGCAAATAAAATGGATGCTGAGATGGGAAATCGTTCTTCTTATTATTCATTTTTCCTTAAATTCACTTTGTATGACCTCCCTGCCTTATCACTGTTCTCAAAACACACTTTAAACTTCCCACAGCAAAGTCTCTCAATACGTGCAATATAACGATTTAGCAAATAACTTCATGTGTTGGATAATTATGACGTAGCACCTCTGTAGAAGTACAGGACCTCGGAGAAACAGAATTCCTATGTCACTTAGACTGGAATTTAGAATTTCTAACAAGACAACTGATGATAGCTGTTCTGTTGTTAGAAATTGTGGCCCACCTGTTACAGGAATGTGCTGCATCCCAATTTGCTGGCATTTCTTGTTGGAACTGACACCTGTAGAAAAGAGAAAGCTGCTATAGGTAGAAAACGCTTCATTTCAACTGGGACAAAAATTGTCCCTGTGGAGGCGGCTGTGTGTCACTGACATGGTGACACGGATCTGCCTGTGGGCCTAACTCTGACAAATAGCTTGTGCCTGTGCCACATCCAGGGACCAAAGGGTCCCAGCTCTCTCAGTTAACATCAGGACACTTCTCCACTAACTCAAATATTATGCTTATTTAGATAAGTTTACCTAAAAATAAATACTTTTCTTCAGTAAGTCTATTTTTGCCTTGAATAATCCAATGCTGACTAAACAGAGGGCCAGCATCTCTCCTCTTATACAAAAGCAATTCTACAAATGCTACTGAACTGCTTTGACATTAAAACCTTCCCTTCAGCACAGTACGCAGAGCACAGAGTACTTCTTCCCTCCTTTCCAGCAGCACTTCTCTGCCAAAAGTTGCTGAATTAGAGGAGGCTTCTTGCTTGTTGATATTCTGCCAACTGACAAGAAAAATTAAATTTCACCCAGTTGAATCAGCCTCGTTCAGTCAAGGGCCATTTAACAAGTTCTTTGAAAAGCTCAATTTCATCACCAGTTAAATGCAACTGCTTATCTCTGATAGAGTTACCATAGCCTTAATATTGACTTAATCCCCTAGCACAAAGATTAAGAAATGGATATTACTGAACAATGATTCCACAAAATGATGGCGCAGGAAACTCATTAAAATATTCTTATTTTTAAGCTGTTTGATTCCAACGGCCAAATGTGCTTGAATGGCATCCTTACCTTCCGCTAGAAGCTGGAGATGACAGAGGTTTTTGCCAGAAGTTTTAAGATAAACACAACATAACAAACAAGCTGTTCTGCACTGCGGTACAGAATCATGGGATTTTGCACCTCCACATTCATCTCTGCAAACGCGATACACAATTTGCTTGAAAATCTGAAGACCTTTTCTGAAACCTTGCCCTTGGCTCTTATTGTACCTCTAGCAGTGGAAGTGAAAAGAACCCAGAAGACTTCAAATCAAATACGGAACATACAGAGCTTTACTGTGGTGAAAGCAGATAAAATACCTGGTAGCTGGTTTGAGTTTATCTTCATCACAGGTTTTCGGTAGCACAACTCCAGGTGGATGGATGTTAAGCTGCTGCCTGCATGAAGCAATGAGGTGATCCTTCATCGCCTGTTCCATAGAATCATGAGCTGCACTTGGAAGCTGAAGCTGTGAACTCCCTTGACTTTACCCACTCTCAAGGTGCAACGTCCGAGTTTTCCATTAGTGAAAGCAACTGGGGATAAGATATTAGCAAACTCCAAGTCTTTAAAATTTCCTCTCTTCTAAGTGTTGAGAATTTCAAGCCCAGTCCCCCAAACTAGGAGACACTGCCTCCCATTTTGCATTCTTTTGTTTCAGCTTCAGAATTGAGCTTTGTATTTGTGGTTTCTAGATTTGTCTGCAAGAAAAATAGTACAGGTAGCAGGTCAAATGGCTTAACTGAAAACGAGATGCAGCATTTGACCTCACTCAAAACTGACTTCTCCCTATAGATAGGGTGAGTTGAGCCCAAATTAAACATTTTATTCACTCCCAGATAAGTATTTCTTAAGATACAAAGGCTTCTTTCCAGATTATACAGGTTCAATGCTATAGCAGCCTTTACTAAACACAAGCACAGGGTGAGATTTTGTTGACACTCTCAGAAATGAGAAAAAGATGAAGCAGAAAAAAGTTGGTTTCCACTCATATCCACTGTAGGAGTTAAACTCTGTGCTACACCCACAGAACAAGCTACGCTTTCATGTTGCTCCTGCTACAGATCAAACACGAGTATTTCATTAAAATAATAGTAAGTCTCTGAACATTAAGCAATGCCATTAAAGTACTTCACCAAAATAGCTTGTGTACAAACACAGCCGTGCAAATGTTCACACAAATTACTCCAAGAAAGCATTTCTTTGCAAACAGAATATACTAAAAGCACTTAAGTAACTTCAGCACGTTCTTAATTCTATGGACCCTGGTATGGGTTTCAGAAGCATGCAATAACTACAGATACATCCTAAAAAAAAAACCACAGAACTTCACCAGACACCAGCACCTTAGTACAACACAGACCTCTTTATCAGAACATCGATACTTGAGAAACAGGAAAAGAATGGTTCCACCTGAAACAGTCTGACTAAAAACCGTGGTATTTCACAAAATACTCATGGCTGCAGACCTCTCCCATCATTACGTCCGGAATAGATCTTATCATTGGAGTGGAGACAAGAGAGACCTTATTGCCAGGCCTGCTTGTACATGATCTTATCCTACACCTGTGAAATGTCCTACAAATTGCCAGTCTTGAAGGTTATAAACGATGTATGACTTTCATCACAGCAAACAGCCACATCTCCTTCTAAACTTTCTCCCTTTCATTCTTTAAGCAACCACATGCTACCAACACTTATTTTCTTATTAGGTTAATTTAAAGCAAGGACTTCAGCCTTTCACTCTCAACTGTGTGATCACCTGGGACTCTGAATATAAGAAAAAGATTAAATGTGAATACGAGTGTCATTGGTTTGCTGGTGCTACCTTATTCTTTTTAATATTTCAGCTTCTGCGACAATCCGTGCTAAATGCCGGGTATCTGGGCTCACATCTCCAGCATCTATTTGACTACCTGGTCCTTCAAGGCAAGGCCTGCCACTCAGAGCCTCCTACATCTGGCAAATGAAATATGTATTTCCCTCATCCCTTGCAGCTTCACAGGCACTGATGTGCCCGTGCCTATCAGGAGAAGCTGCAGGTAGCTCTTTGGGTCAGAGGATGCTCAGGATACGAACCACGACGGCCTCGTGCCAAATGCCCCAGCCTGGCGTGAGGACTCCGAGGCCGCCCCCTGCCCTCTGCACTGAGGGGTGGTTTGGGGCAGCAATGGCTAACAAAGCACGCCGAGAGCAAAGCCCGTGTTACAGAAACACATCCGCCTGTTGCTTGATTGACGAGTAGAAGGATATTTTAACAGTCACCACAGCACTTGGCAAAGAGCTCCAGGTGGAATTTCACACTGACAAAAATCCTCTTGACCCGGTCTAAACAGGAATGAGCACCGGTAATCTTGCATGGCTAGACAGGGATCAGATCAGGGTCAATAAAGAATGGCAGAAGAGGGATTAAGAAATGGGAAAACAAAAATAAAATAAGTATCATGACAGCAATCAGCTCCCTATGATGGGCATATTTTAGTGGACGTAGAAACATGTATTCTGCGTAAATTGAATTAATAACAAAAGATGTGCTGCACAGCCTGTGTTATGCAGCCAGGAGTCTGGCACAGACATCTGAACACTTCTGTGCCTTTCTGCAGAAGGTATAAATACACGCTCGTAGGGTCCAAGCTGCAATACATTTATCTTTCAGCTTTCTTCACAGGAACAGCTATTCTACGGGTGAGAAATACTGTCATTTTCAAAAATCCCTTTACAGCTTGCCATAAACAAGCAAAGTTCAGGACCAATACCTTAGCCCATTTTTCCAGAAAACTCACGTTGACTGTACCATTTAATAAACCCGACAGCTCCTGGAAGGAGCTTAGCATTTTCTTCATCCCTCCTAAATTATATGAGTTCAAATCATTTTAGTATTTGTGATTCTTGCCTAGAATCCATTAGCAGTTAAAGATGAAATTGCTGCTAATAACTGAGCAGAAGAGCACAGGAGGGATGCTACGTTCTCCTTGATGGTCACAGCCGTTCTCCTTTTGCCTTCCTGCAGAGAGCAACCTCCAAGCCCCCGAGCCCACAGGGCTGACCCTGGCTGTACATCAGCTGCTCTTCCCCGGGCAGCTCCAGCACCCCCACCACATCAGGCACTTGCAGGCCACCAGGGACTCGGCAGCCCTCTCACCCACATGGTGCCAGCAGATGAATGCCAAAAGAGGCTCATCCAGATGTTTTACCCCTGTGAATTCTTTCAAGTTACCTGATGTTTGAAGATGTTGGGATAATCACAAACTCTTGAGCTTACGGTAAGGTGCACTTTATAAAAACATCCATGCTGACACGATCTCCCTTTTCCTGCTTCTGTAAGTGGTTTCTTACGTTGGCTGAAATGCAATCTAACATTAAACTATACCCCAAGGTTAGACTTTTCCCTACTAAATAATTGAGAATACAATTAAATGATGCTTCTATTACAGCTCTTGGGATACTCCAGCTACTTTTTTAGAGGAGAGCAGCAACCTATGTTAGATCTGAAGTCAAAGGCAGGATGACAACTCTATCTGGCATCCAGCTAAAGATCGTATACGTAAGCAGCAGGAAGAGGCAGGTAAATTTAGCTTTGACTTCTGTATTCACGTCCATGGGGATACAGGCAGAAATCACGATCCACAGACCCGACAGAAAACCCCGAACAGCTCAGATCTGATAAAGAATTAAAAGAATAGCATGCCAAAAGTAAAGGGAAACAATGTCCTAGCTGCAGAGGTAACTCAGTCCTTTAAAGAGAAATCCCCTCTCTGCCCCCCAAATGCTTGAGCAAATATCCAAACAGCGGCAGCAAAGTGAAACATTGAGACTCTCCTTTTGAGGTTTTCCAGAGTAAATCCCTTCTAGTTGTTCCCAATAGCACTCCAAGTAAAAACTATAGAGAAAAGGGTTAAACCCTGAAGCAGTGATTCATATTCAGTGTAATTAATTACCTAAATGCAGAGTTTGGTTACTTTTAAGATGTTGTCCCTTAGTTTAGCAGCACATTATGATTTCATTCCAGTGCTCTTTTGTGCTTTTTCTTTTAACACAGTATGTAAAACAGAGAGGTTTTGAGGATGAATTATTTAGCTCTCTGCAGAAAATGCTCTTTAAAATCTTCTTCTTGGGGACATTGAACACATTTATTATCCTGGAAAAATTCAGATCCAGCATCTGTTGTCCTGTGTGTTTTACTGCCTAATGATGAGTGTGCCTGTGGGATTTGTTCACAGCAGGGCTTTCTGGATTTTTTTTTTGTTATTGTTTATTTCACTTAGAAAAAAAATAGGAATTTGAAAAACATTATTAATATTTGAATGGAACAACTTAGGAGGTTTTGATAACTTACTGATTAATTCAGGTGGTTTCCAGACTGCCCTTCTTAAAGGAGCTGCAGTATTACAAAATAAAGATATAAAGATTAAGGATGTGAGGAAAAAATGAACAAAGATATATATATATTGCTGATCCCTCCAACTGCCTGTAGTGTTACTGTATAGGCTGACTGCTTTAGGACAGAACTCCTGGCCCATTTCCTGAAGCATCTTATATTTTCCTACCTGAGAAATAGAAAGGTAAAACTACAAATAAAACCACAGAAGTAAGAGTTGGAAGCTGCAGGAATGAAACACTTGATTTCTGGAAGTCATATGACATACGCAAAGTAGAAAGAAAGTACTTTGCTTGTACCTCTTTATCTAAAACCAGGAGGTATGAAAATTTCATTTGCAAATGTCCTGCTTGGCATGACAAGAGCCACCTGCACCAGTATGCAGTTGCACCAGAGTTATCTTATTGGCCCACATGTTGCCTTCCTAAGCTCCCCAGCTTCCACACATTTGTACGGGACTTTAGCTCTTCTCAGTGACTTTTCTGAGGATTATTGCAAACTAACTTATTCTTGACATGAACTGCTTACTACTACTACAAAGTGGTTCTGTTGATCATTTGCTCAATTGCAACTCAGACTACTAATTAGCTTCCAAACAATACCCAGAAGAACATAAAAACACCGGAAAAAAAATCACCGTGTTGACTGTCAGACACACGTGTACCACCAATAGCTCCATCTGGATTGCCGAGGGTTGCAAACACTTTCAAGTTCATCTTTGCAGCTTGCCACCAGCAGGATGCTCAGCAGTCAAGGCAAGGTACCTACAACGACACTTGTGCTATCACTATTTGTGGTGGCTGCATCACGTTTGCTGAAACATGGGGGTGGGACTAATTTTAGGGCAGGTGTTGGCCCATTTGTTGCTTTACTTCGTAAACCGTCTAAAAGTTCTGTAATTTCTACTGATCTCTACCGGGCAAAATTTTTATTTTTAATTCAGAACTAGCAATGTTTGTTTTTCTTTTCCCCCCTCTTTTATTTTTTCGCCATGCAGGAGCAGGGACTGCATGGGCAGGAGAGAAAGTCTGCAGCCTGCTCCAGCTCTGGGACCACAACAGGGCGCAACCCCGGCTGCCTGATGCTCTCGCCTAGCAAGAGGGTCCTTGTGGGCAGCCCCATTGACTTCACTTTTCATCTTGCACTTTTTTTTTTTCCTCCTAAATCACACCAGACACCTTTCAGTAATGGTTACGTGAAGACTACTGCACTGAACTCGGAGGAATTTGCTAAACATCTTGGAAATGGAGCCAAACATCCACAAAGAGGAAAACCCATTTGAATCACTGCAAATGAACCCAGATTCTTGAAGACAGCCAGGGTCCTAGCACACTCCAGGACCTCCGCAGTTAACCTCCATTCCTCTGCCGTAATGATTTTGGAGACGATGACAAGATCCTGAAGTCAAACCACTAAAAAACCCACAGAGGGAAAAAGTTTTAAGAAGTTCTGTGGGTTACAGTTGCCAGGGAAACCACTTCGCTGCAGCCATATGGCCAGAAAATCTATCTTCTTTGTTCTCTGGGGGAAAAGAGGTATTTTGGTGCAGACAAAAAAAAAAGAAAAGAAAAAAGAAAAAGAATCCCACAGAAGTTAGGGAGAAAAACATTCACACAAATCCACTTAATCACTAATGAGAGAAGAAAAATGACTTGCCAAACCGTGCTACAGAAACCCAGCAATAGCTGAAACATTGATATAGGGGATGCAAGTTCAGCCTTGCTTTACATTAGGACTTTGAAGAGAGAAGCTTCCCTCGGTATCAGAGCTCTTACTGCAGGTGTGAACTCCATGGATTGAAAAATGATCCCAGCATTGGCTTTAATTTGGGGCTGGGGTACCCAGGAGCTCTCTAGGATGACCTTCATACCCGGTCCTAGACAGGCAGGGCACTTTTAAATCTGAAAGACATTTGCACCACAATGAATTTTTCCTGCTCGGCGATGTGGAGGGACCACAGAATCCCTTGCAGCTCTGTTGGAAAGAGATGGTGAACCTGGATCTGGTCAGTTCTTGCTCAGAAACAGAAGTCCAGCTGTTGCTTCACTGGACCTCTTTCAGCTCCAATGGTTTCCCAGTGGAACTGTTTTCATGCCTATCCGTGAGGACATGTTTGGAAGAACTATTTAATTTCCTATACTAATAGCCAAGCTATTGATTGAAAAACCTTTGAAAAGAAACAATCTACAAAGTGGTGTGAAGATACAAATAACCTAATTCTACTCTGACCACAGCTGATCAGTCCCACTTTCCAGTAACAGATTGCCTGTACATTCACAATGCTTACTTTCTCTTATAGCAACATGAATAGAAATGTTAATGATAAACCCAGTAGTTTCTGCACATTGTAAACAACAGATATTTATCTGCAGCAAATGCTATATAGATGTTCTCCAAACCCAGACACAGGTTAAACACGTGTATAGTCACAGCTCACTTTTAAAATCCATCTCTACGCTGACAGCAGATACGTTCCTGCTTTGCCAAGGAAGAGTCCAAGGTGAGAGCAAACTCAGAGTGCACCCCACAGCCGCTGCTGGGTTCATCTGTGCTCTCGTGCCAGGTGGCAATACACGAAACCCTAAGGGTGGCCACACAGACTGTGCTGTACCGCACCAGCGCCGCCAGCGCGCCGCCTCCCCTGCTCAGACGGGGCTTGTGGTGTGCTTCTGAGGCGTGCTCACAGCAAGCGGTAGGAGGCACGCGGGTGCCAAGACACGAGGATTTGTTCTGTTCGCATCCGTGCTCGCAGGAATGAGACAATTGATGTCAGGGCTTGCAGAGAGGAAAGAATATTCCCTTTTCTCTTACGCTCCCGCTGATATTTAATCTGAACCCTGCACCAAACAGATTGCGATGCCCAGGGCCCAGCCAGTTAATCGCAGCACATCAGCCTCAAGGCACCCTGCTGCGAGACTGTCGTTACACCTTAGGAGGGATGCTCGGAGCAGCAAACGTCAATTCGTGATGGACTGCTACGCTCTGCAAGCATGGAAGTGCTTTTCATCTAGCTTTTCAAACAAAAATGGTGACTGGAAACCAGACTCCTTCAAAAGGCCTATATTTGAATTGAGAACAGACTCTAGATTTAGTTTTCTGACTTGATCTGTCTTTCTTAGCAAGCCTTGCCTTCTTTTTCAACCATCTTTTCAAACCTTACTGTTTGTGGGAAGTTTCCATCCCAAACACTCGCACGCAGCCCTTGCCTCAGGAGCTAAGCAGGTCTCAGCATCTCTGCAGATGCTTCGCAGCTCCCAGCCCACACGGAGGTACAGAGAGGCCAAGAGAGCTTCCTGGGAGGACAAAGAAACCCGACCCACGTTTTCTACCTTCTTCTCAAGGATCTGGATTTCTGGGCAGACTATTCTGAATAGCAGCATTAAGAATATTTTTGCTGGGTCTTAAGATTTCATCTCAAACTGAGAAAGCTTCTAGAGGCTATGTTTGGAAGTATGACATGAAATATGCTGGAGACCATCCCCGTATCAAGAAGTTCCCAAGAACTCTGCCAAGAAACAAAACAGATAAACAGGAGCAAGCAGATGCAGCAGGTTGCCCCCACGTTTATTAACGAACAGCCTCAGATCTCCCCATGGTTCACCCTGCGAGACACCTGTGTTTCCAAAGCAACCTTCGCTACCCACCCAGCCCGCTCTGCTCATCGCCTGCTAACCAAGACCGTCAGCTTCCCAAGAGCTCAGCTGAAGGAGCAGTGGCTGTGGCAGGCCTTGCTGCCAAGCCAGATCACCCATTAGCAAATCGCTGAAATGGCACAGGTACCGAGCTTGTTCTTGTTCACGCAGACCTTGTCTCAGGCCTACTGCCAGCCTACCCATCTTGTCGAAGGAGCAGGTTGGCAGTAGTTTTGTACCTCTGGACATTTATTCTGGCTGATTTAGCAACTGATCTTCTACTGCCTGGTGCTTTTGCAATCAAGTCCCAGTTGAGGCTTCCAACTGAGAGCAGTTTGCATAAGTTCCTGAATCTCTGCTTTGCAATCCTAGCATCTCGTTCCTTTAGATGAACATGAAGATTGCTCCTAGCGATACCTGAACCTAAAATGAACCAAAAATGTATTACAACTTCTGAGCTTGCCAGGCAGCGGAGGAGAAATTCACACCAATCCCAGCTCTCAGAACAGCTGTTGCGACAAGGTGATATTGCTAAGGAGTCTCAAATAGAAGCCAAGGCAAATACTCTCCCTGCAAGGGTTCTGCTGTGTTTTACAGTCTCCAGCTGGAGTCTAATTGCAGTTTAAGCCAGCACACAAATCCCCCAGCATTTTCCACTTCCAAAGTTTTTAAGGAATTTCAGAAAATTAAATAGTAAATCATAATAACCTAGATTTTCTTAGACCCAACATGGATTCTCCAGAGATGTAGTAATTTCTTTATCTGTTCAGCTGAATTTAGTGAAGCACTCGTTAAAATAGTGAGATACTGAGGAGAGCAATTCTTCATTTCACATAATTCCCGTGATGCTCTGTTTCTCAGAAAATACCGTGTATGCTGGATGTATGTGAACATTTTGTGAATCGGATATCTGTGAACACGTGAAATAGCGCACATTCTTCCACAGACACGCGTTATTTAAAGCCACTTCTCATTCAAGCTTCCCTAATTCTTTCCCATCTCTCAGCCAAACATCCCCAGCAACGTTCTGGTACCAGGTGAGTGACACAACCACATCCACGCCTGCTGCCTGGCTGCCTTCCCCCACGGGGGTGTACAGGTTGCTGTTAAAGGTACCGCCTGTACAGGCTGATCCAGCCAGCCTGTTTTCCAGCCGTAGCAGAAAGCCATTTGGCCCGGCCCGTCTCGGCAGCTGTGGCTGCAGGACAGCGAAGGCCAACTCAGCTTACTGCAACGGGGAGAACCTGAAAGCCGGACTTGCAGAAAGGAAATGCCAGCACCAGGCAGGACTGGTGAGTGGAGAATTAATTAATCTTGCTCATAGAGGTTGTCTTGGGACAGCTGGGAGAGCACACCCCAGGCTGCACTAGCTTAAGATAATGGCTTTTTTCAAGTGACACGTGCTCTGACAGCGTGCTATGTCATGACGGTGCGGTGTGTGGTCTTGACTCGTTTTATCCAGGACAATCTAAGTTTGAGCAAGGAGAGTGTTCAGAGATCCGCCCATCAAAATGCAGTACAAGTTAAAGCAGAATGGAGGCCTCAGGTAAACACGTGCGTGCCCTCTGCACAGAATTGTGGACGTGAGAAGCTGTTGAGATAGAAAGAGCACTACAGCCTACCAAATCTGTAACTCCTTTGAGGTTGTTCCAGGCATTTTCCTTATTTAGTTAAAACAAACTTTACAGGAAGAAATTCCGAGGGGGCAACATGCATCATTAGCAAGCTACTTCATCTCTACTCCGTTCACTTCATCTGTGCTGCTCTGCTAAGATCATATTGGGACACACATTGTATTTGGTAATTGGTGCTATGAAGCATGAGGGAAGGCATTGGTTTAAAGTCTCACTTTGCATTATTTGCTACAGACATTTGTCATTATAGTCAAAATTTGTAACGTGTGATGCTTTTTTGAATGTACCAGATACAAATATAAACTGAAATGGACACAGGAGGATCAAGGAAGCTCTTCAGCTACAGACCAGAAGAAAAAAACCTAACAGTTTTGTTTTGTAACAACTTGAGAAGCTCCAAAAAGTCCTTTCCATTGTGCTTTGGAATAGAAGCAGGACATTTATAGTATTTCAAAACAAACCCAAACAAATAAAAATACACATGCTATCTAACCGCATAAAGATGCTTTCTAACTGCAGGAAGGGATTGACAAACAGTTTTACCATCACGGCATTACCTGAGGATGCATGAGATCCACATGACTCAGGGCAAAACTCTTCATTCCGGTTTACATTGAATTAAACAGATCTGGGAGAGAGACAGCATTTGCCAGTACCCAGGCCAGTATCACAGGCACTAAACCCACTTTCTCATTCCTCTTTCTTTTGCAGACAGAACTATGCAGTGCACTTCATTAAGTCATGTATTGCAAGCAAGTCTGAAAGTCTCCATCCAAAAAAAAAAAAGTGACAAAACTTCAAGTTAGTTCTGCTTCAGTGAAACAACTTGATTGTGACATGTTTTACTGCAATTCATGTCGCTGGGATGAGCTGGGTTAGGTATAGCAAAATACGCCTTCTCTTAGCAATTTGTTTTATCTGTGCGTCTTGAGTTACCTGCTCTGGATAAATGGAATATTTAAAGGATCAGTTTCCACTTTCACATAGCTACAGGAAAAAATTCCTTTCATTAATAAAGATAGAAGTTTTAGTCTGTGATATTATTTACTTTTTTTTTTTTTTGGACCAATGTTAGTAGTAAAGAATGAGTCTTGATCCCTTTCCTACTATCATTAATATCACCACCATTACTATCACCAGGTAACATTACCTCCCAGTCAGCGTCTGCAATCTGGGACAGGGAAGCACCAACTTTATGTTTAAAGCACCACCTATAATTTTCCTGCCATACAAGTAACAAGTACCGAAATGAAGAGTAGTAGGAACAAGTTTTGCAAACACGAGCACTGCCTGACATCTGAAATTCAGCAGGGACTAGCCTCCTTCTGCGTGGTGATTTTCCATTTGATTATGACGCATTCTTCATCTCAGTAGACCACAACCTTTTGCTCTCATCATGTTCTAACAAGTGCTAAACTCATTTGTATTATTGCTTTAATATCATATGATGTCAATGGTAATAGCTTAATCAATCCATACCTTTTCTTGTCTGGTCACACTAACTCACACTCAAATGAATTCTGGGAGTTTAATTAAAAGATCTGTTTTCAATGAAGTGCTTTTTTTTTTTTTAAGCTTTCTATTTTTATTTCTTCTTGAAATTGCCTTTCCAGAAACGCCACTGCAAGTGGAAACCAGCAGAAACAAAGATCATAGTGAAATTATGAATATAATGAATTCATACGGAATATATGAAACCGAGAAGCACCTCAGGCACTGTGCTATTTCCCTGCCTGCACTCACCTGGCCAGGGCTGACTCGCTGTACAGATTCAAGAAGGAAGCAAACGGTGGCGAGGCACCGTTGTGACCCTGGGTTTGTGCCTGATCCTCAGGATCAGGTTGGGGCCATTGCAGGTTTATTTCCTGTGCACTGGGCTCTGAAAAAAAACCAGTGACAGACAGCTCCTGAGCCCTGACTCCCCACCTCTGCACTGAAGTGCACAAAATCAAAATGTTCAGAGCAAACAAAGGCACACTCGGGGGGCACGAGAGCCAGGCAGCAGCTGGCCACAACCCAAGGAACTCCCCACGTCCTTTTGGCCAGGGAAGATTTCTTGCGTTTTTCTTTTAATTGGACTTACCCCAGTTTTGCTGTCACTTGCATTTCAAGATTTTTGGTGTCTTCAGGATTACCATTATTCCGAGCTAACTTAGAGACTGGGGGAACGGAAATGCAACTGAAACATGGTGGAGCTTTGCATGGCTGGTGCAGCCAGGGTTACTGGTTATCTGAGCAATAACTACAGGAAAATATCCAAAATGGGCCGAGAAGGGCCTCAGGGGAGGAACGTTTTCAGCCAGAAAACTCCTGACAACCTCAACACCTTTAAGAGCTTCCTCTACAACTCTTCTGAACTGGTATCTTTTCAAATTACTATACTACAAGCTTTCAAATTGATAGGTTTCCTTAAATCTAATTTCAGCATATTAATACTTATCCAATAGAGACTGACATGGAGACTTACCTACCTGCTTTCGGCAAGCCTTTCAACATTTTGAAGATTCTCTCTTCCTCCTTTCAGTCTTACCAGATAGGAGAACTTTGGCAACCTCAGAGCAATTGATACTCCTGTCAAAAAATCATCTATGCTATCCAAAAATCCCACTTACTCCACCTCCACCTCACTCGTGTAGGCTCCTCATCCCACATTCAGCAAAGCGAAGCTCATCTTCACACAAGACAGCCCGTATCCTGACACCATTCATAACCATCGCAGTTGGCAATCAAAGATAACGTGCAGTGCACTTAAAAATAACTTCAGAAAGGCTGTTCAAATAGATGCAAAACCAGGGGGCCCCGCTGCTTTCCTCTTCACTCGGTGTGCTCCCCAGGTGCACGTGGAACAGAGGCTGGAGAGCTGAGAGGGCTCGCCCCAGTTTCTGGAAGTCATGTCATAGCCCTGGTTATCAACACAAGCACTTAATTCACACAGCCTCATTGAGAGGCTGGAATACAGCACGCTGCAGCTGAAGGGCAGCTCCTAGTAGGCGTCTAACACGGTTTGCTGTGTATGTGTGTGGGGATAACAAGGTTGGCCCCCATCACTGCCTCTTGCCCAGGATTCATCATTTTAACATGATGGAGCACGACAAACGTCAAGCAAAAAGGTACTTTGAAGCACTGAACTAGACATTTTGAGATGCCTGTAAGTGAAAACACACCTCTAAGATCTCTAACAACAACATTAGGGCTCTGCTTTGAAAACGTCAGACATGCTGGGACCTTTGGAGCTTGTGGAAGCAGACCTGAGCTCGGGACTTGCCTGAGGGATGCAGAAGTGCTGCGCCTGCTCAGACTCAGGGTTTTTAACCTGTTCTCTCAAGATGCTGTAATTGATAGATCACAAACCATTTTACCCTGATGGACACACATCCTTGTACCTGGAACATTCCCAGAAGCATCATCTGTGGCAAGATTTTATTATGATAATTGCAAAGTTACATTAGACTGTGTGGAGTCTGTGTAGCAACGTTAAATTAAATTTCTCATTGGCTTCAAGGCTTGCTATCTGTAATTAGTGGCTTCTGTTCTTTATTACACTGATCAGTAGTGCAGCGCTATTCATCACCACAGTCTTAGTTAATTATCCTTGCTAATGATTTTCACTGTGAAAATAATCTACAGGTCCCATTTGTAACGATTGCTTTGCGTTAAGATTATTTGCTGGTGAGGCACCACGGCAAGCTGACAAGCTGCAGGTAGGGAGTCCCTTACCCCGTACGATGGTAGCTTATTTCAGGCAGTCGAGAGAGGAAAGGGGAATTTTACCACTTGGCAGCAGGTTTGTGACTGCTCTGCCAGACGTGCGAGCGGGTGGGAGCGCGCTGCGGCACCCGCGCTCCGAGGGGAGCTCGGCCGGAGGAGGCAGGAAGAGCAAAAGGAACAGCCGCAGCTCCGGCACGGGTTTAAGCGAGCTGTGCTAGCCACCACTGCTCGTCCTCTCACGGCCACCAAAAGGTGCAGTTGGGGCTGAATGGCCACAGCTGCACGTACCAGAAAGGACAACACACACTCTGAACTTCAAAGCCGAGGAAGCCTGCTCTGCACCAAGGGGCTTGTGCCCTGGGGATGGGGGATTTGGGCGAGGACGCGGCTCGGCCAGAGGTCGGCCGTGCTGCAGAGAACTGAGCTGCAGCCGCCCCCTCGCAGGCTGGGGGAAAGGGGCACAGGAACAGGGCTGGCAGGGGAGAGCCCCGTGCTTCTCCTATGGATCCAGGTGATAAAAGATGCTTGGGAAAAAAAAAAAAAAAAAGTAATAAGTCACCTGTCAGAATCAAACAAGTTCTGTTTAATGATTGATTTTGATCACCTGGAACTCTCAATGTCTATATAGACCCAGGGATGAAACGTCTCAGGCAATGAAAACACCAGGCAGTGAAATTAAGCACCAGCAGCCTGCCACCAGCCTTCCGCGCTCAGCATTTTGTTCTGCGCCTGGACACAAACGCATCGCGCGCAGTCATTCACGGCACGCTCCGCACACAGCCTGCCTCCAAATACACTAATGCCACGGGGAAAGGTGAAAGGGCTGGTGCCGCTGATGTTGTTTGTCTCTGGAAGACAAGCAGGAGATAGGCAGCCACCACTGGTACAGGGGCTATCAGAAATCATGTATATTTCACCCAGAAAACACTGAAAGAACCTGTGGGGTGTGGGGGGACATAGCTTGGTGACAGATGCTTTTCAGAGGGAAGGAAGGTATCTCTTGCGACTTCACTGAGTGGATGTGAAGTCAGCTGTAAAAATACAGGGATAGGAGCAAGAACGGGGCTGACACTGGGGCAGAACAGCTCCAGGCCCACAGCCTCTGTCGGACGTGAGCCTGGGCTACCTGGCTCTTGTCACAGAGCACTGCACAGGTAGCGCTGGCTGCAAGCAGCAGTGTGGGTTTCCATGGGGTATCACATACTTATACAGCAATAGCAAGAACCCCATGGACTATAAAATTTGTATCTAGCAGAAATTTCCAGGGCAGGAGCTTTCAGCCTCAAGCAGGGCAAAAGCCATTTTCCTATGGAATAGAGTTGCACGGGATGCAAAACACAAACGTGTAGTTTAGAGCTAGAAGCTCCCATAACATCGCTAACCATTGTCATTAATGACATTTAGAACTAACCTCCTAAAGTTAAGACACCAGAGCAAGTCTCTTCTGTTTCCACCCTTCTGCCTGACCCCCGAGGATGAGCTGTGACTGCCCAGAGGGCTGGGTGGCCACACGCCTGCGGCAGCCTCTTCGTGGCTAGGGGGAAGGAGAACATCCCTTTCCTACCCCACCAGGGGGCTGAGGGCTTTAGCATGGAGTTACATCAAGCAGGTATCCCAACAGTTTCAGCCTGAAACAGGTAATGGCTTTCTCATCCTCAGCCTACTTGGTGCCCAAACCAGCAGCTTGGCTCAGGTGCTTGATTTTCCCCTCCAGAAAGTACTCTGAAATAAGTATGTTTCTAGTTCTTTATGTTTTCTCTGTTCAGCTGCTGGGAGCCAAATGAAGTGTGATGTTGATTTCAACCTGCTTTGCATAAAACACACAAAACAGACCTTTGCATTTCCAACACTGGAAATAGCACCAAGTGAAAACTGTTTTTCAGCAGAGGCTCAGGGTCTGCATCTCCCTGGTAACTGGTTTATTGTGTCTTTCTGACAGTAGCAAGCTGTCAAGCTTTAGTCTCCCCCCTGTGCCAGAGAGGAGCAGCAGCATTCCCTCTCCAAGGGCTCGGGGGGCTGTGCTACCCCTGCATCGTCTGCTGAGGGACTCCTTGGATGGGTTCATCTGTGCCTTCTTGCTAAGAGTCGGGCCACACAAACAATGCCAGGCTCTCAGGAGATCCACTTCAACTCCAACAGCTGGGGACAGATAGAGGGTTTACACCACTGTGTTAATTACGCTGGACTTTCAGGAGGTATCAGTCCACATCAGCCCCTAGTGTGTGAAGGCAACAGCATCCATATGTAGTTATTTCCCAAGCTCCATCCTGAAGACTTAGCTTTTTTTTTTCCACCTCCCATAAGCTCCCCTAGAAGTTTAACTTAACGCTGCAGTAAGTGACCTCTGAAACACAAGAACAACTTCTGCCTTTGCGGTGTAGCTTTAGCAACATTTGTGGACAATTCTGAAACGTATAAAAGTCACATGAACGTATATGAAAGGATCTGAAAGCAGTACAGGTGAAAAGAAACAGTGACAGACTGACTGCAGCTCCTACGGTACTGAATTTCAAGCGTGAATTGAGTATGAACATTTGCCAAACGTTTCCTTTGTGGGTTGCCAGGTAAGCTAGCTCCCTTTCCCTTTGGAGAGAGAGGAGGGGGGGAGATGGGTGGGAGACACCAGCCTAACCATGCAGTAGCCCCACGGTTTGCTAGGAATAAGTTCAGCACGCTGCTGTGAGAGTCAAATAAGACATTTTCCCTTATAGCTCAGAACACGATGGCAAACAGCACTGAGTCACAAAACTAGGAGGGAGAGATATCCTGCAACTGTTTCTACTTGCAGTGCTCTCTAATACCTGGCATCAGAGCCTGAGACTTTTTAATGGCCTTTCCTAAATACCGCTTGCTGTAACGTTACAGAGCATGAAAGAGGGCTCAACAATGCATTTAATAACACTCAGGTAGTACACTAGTTACATGTTAATAGCTAGTCCTAGATCTTTGATTTTACTGGATTGTAGTTGCACCTGTACAGCTGAAAGTTTTCGGAATCTTAGTACAGTTTCAAGGGGTCCATTCCCTCCTAGTTCTAGGATCAAAAGTCCAGCAGGAAGAATTACAGGTTTCATGTCAAGTTCGTGCCATCCTGAAAACCTTCATAATTAACAATACTTTTTACCCCCTCTCTCAAGCAGTGTCAAAAACCATGGAACATAGTTAAACTGTCCTAACTCCATTCAAAAACCGGTGTAAAGCTTTCAGCTGGTCATTAAGTCCTGGATGCTTCACCCCTTTGTGATATGAGAAAAGCCCTTGATAAACTTGCCTGGTTTCATCTGTTTTTATTTATTTTGGTTTTCTATCAGCAAAGGGTTTTGCTGCTCCCCCAACATTACACAAGACCAGCTCATCTGCTGAGAAGCATATAGGCTGCCAAAAGGAATGATGAAGCAAGGGGGAAATAGCGCTTAAAATGTTGCCGATATTTACAGCTTAGTTATTTATCAATAAATGGCAGGTGTGTATAAATACGTTAGATCTGAGTGTTTCCAAAGACAACTGGTGGCTTCCATTACTGGTAGTGAAATGAAAGGGGTTCTCTGTTAGATAGCCAAGATATATTGGCTGAGAAAGTTATTAACTTTCTCTCTCCTAGCATGTCATGGAAGGAGGCTGCCATTGACAATACGGCAGATGAAAACCTATGAAAGGAGACAAGGTGGAAAAACAGCAAGCAGGCAGCAGACAATCTATTTACTGCAGGGGGTCTAGCGACTGTAGCAGTGTCACACATCAAATCACTGAATACAGTCAGCATCCACCTACCTGCAGGGAGATAATAACCTTCTCCCCGTCCACCCCCCCTCTCTCCTTGTTACATCTTTAAGCAAGTGGTTTTGAGCTGGATCCAGCGTGCGAGTTTAAAAGAACAGCAGAAAGCAGCTCGTATTTAAGCGGGACCAGGGCAATTAATTGATCTTCCTCTGGTCATTGCAGCTTGCTTAGCAACTTTGAAGATATTTAGCGAGGCTCCATGCTGGAAGGTGGGCAGAGGGGCCTGATCCTGGCAGGGCTTGCTCTCTGCACGGGGGAGCTGGTGCCGAGCGAGCCTTGGGGCCCCAGCATTGCTCCTGATGCAGGAGCCCTCCCTTCTCTGCTTGGTTTTCTGAAACACCCATGAAAATATTGCTGGGTAATGAGAAAGTCTGGAAAGTGGAAAAGCAAAAAGGACAGAATAGCTTACAGAGAGTAAGCCTGAAACTTCTCAGCCAGGAAACACCGTTAACTCACAGAAATGAGTGGCGTTTTAATTTTTCATCTTCAGAGGAGCAAGAGCCCTGTGGAAAGGAGCAAATACCCTCCCATACTTAAACTCTTACTTGGAATCAGTACAAGCTGTTTCCGCACATGGAAACGCACACCCAAGCCCCAAAGCTGGCATCCTGCTCAGCTGCAGTAAGCCTGCACATCTCTGCAGGAGCAAGTGCAACACTGCCAGCTCCCACCAGCTGGAGAGCTGTCCCAGGCGTTCGCACCCCGGGAAGAGAATAGCATCCCGCGCTTTAAACAGATCACCCTCTTCAATATTTCATTGGACTCAAACAGTTCAGCATCACATCACGTCTCTCTAAAGGCACGCTGGTGATGGCAATTATTTTCCCAACTTCCTCTGATACCACGAACTCCCAATTACAGCTTCATTGCGAGACTGGCCCATAGGATTAACTCAGCTGCTGAGCGAGGAAGGCTTTATTCAGGCTAAGGCGTCCTTATTTGAGACAAGATGCAGCGAGTTAAGCCACAGAACCTAGGCTGCATTAGTACCGTGAACATTTTTGTGTCACGATGAAGTGTTGTTTTTTTTTAAGAGTCCAATTCCCCTTCCGAGTTTCTCGTTCAGCAGCAGGATTGTTGGATCTTCCGCCCCATCCCGCCACGACGACGGGCTGACGAAGGACCGAGTGCTGGAACCCACCTGGCACTGTAAGTGCCCATGCACAGAGGGAGCTGCTGGTGCAGCACACCAAGAGCCATGCCAGCTGCCTGGCTGCTCGGCAGCCTTATCAGATGGCACAAACAGAAGAGATTGGAGCTTGCCTTTGTCTCGCGCTGCCTTCTTGCTTCCCAAATGTTACCTTCGTCCTTTCAAAGGTTTTAGATAAGCGTTTATTGGGAGTGTAATTCTTGCTACTGAAAGCGGTTTAATGTGTGTGGAGAAAAAAATAGTCTTCGTAGTGATAAGGTAATAGCATATTTGAAGTTACATTACAAATTATTAGCAGCCCATTAGTTATTTTCTCTTCAAAAAGCCTTCAATGCAAAGACCTTGGACATTAATCCTTATTATTGTTACATGCACTACACACGTAAGAGAGCTCTGCTTTGGTAAATTGTATTGTTATATTTTCTATGCTTGTATCAAATCAGCTTATTTTTGTCCTGCCAGGTCACCTTCCTATGTTCTGAATTAATATCTAATAGGAAGTAATGTAGACAGAATAGCACATTGTCATAATAAATTGATATTTAATAGTATATGGATTGGTGCTAGGGTTTCATATCCATCTTCTGTCAGTTTTAGCAGACATCTGAAACAGAAGCAGGGCATCCAAGCCTTAAAAACAAAACCATCCTCAAAACGAGACAGTGGAAGTCTGCATGCTTATTGTGTTCAAAACTAGGGTTCTTCAGACCCTTGTCCTCTCCCGTGCAAAGGTCCTGGTATAAGGACAGCAACGTAGGAGCTGTCACCAGAGCAAAAGGGCCCTGAAGGGAGGCGGGGGATCAGCCCCACCACAGGGCACACCGGGGTGAGCGCCTTGCCCTTGGGCAGCTCAATCCATTTCCCCGGTTCAGTGAGGCAGGAATGGGTGCGCACAGGGCAGGCCCAGTGACCCCTGCAAGAAGACCCAGATGCCTGGGGAGCAAAATTTAGCTTAAAGCATGGGGTTAGAGCCAGATCTCTATTACTAGGCTTACGTTTATATTTCTTGTAGCCGCAACAGAAGCCTTACAGCTCCTTCAAGGTGCAGAGGCATCAGGATAGGAGAGTAACGTGCTAGCAGAGGAGTAAGGAGGCCTGCAAGCATGGCTTGCTTTGTTAAGACGACAGAAGCTGCCTAAAAATGGGGAGGCAAGGGCAGTCATGGCCAAAGGAAGCACCAGCAAGCACTGGGACATTTCTCTTTGTGATTTGTGCTGTCTCCCGTGTTGTTTCCCTGCCATGGTTGTGCTGTGGGATCCTGGACACTTTCAACAGTTGACAGCAGAGGTAATTACAGATTTGGCTGGACTCTTTTTCTCCTAACCTTAATTGCCACAAGATTTTATGCAAAGAAATCCAAAATATGTATGGGGAAGAAGAAAAGAAAACAGTCAGGGTTCACACAGTGGGTATTCTGAGCATCTCCATCCTATCTTCTGCTGCTGCCATTTCGCCAAGCGGCAGCGCTCTCAGTAACATCACTGAATCGAGGTAATGCCACCCTCCCTGCTCACAGATAGAGAAGGTGCTGGGCATGGCGCCATCCAGCCACGGGCACGCTCCAGTCTCACAAAAATACACCAAATATTCCAGTATCAAAACATCACGTTTCTTACTTGAAGAGAAATTCCACTTCAAGCTGTATTTTCTAGCAAAAAGAAGAGGCTGAGAAGGCTTATAAGTGATTTGGCCTGGCAAGTAATGTATTTACAAGGGTTTTGATGTCATTAAAACTAAAAAGTGTTAAAATACAGAAAATATTTACTTGTCACAGAAAGATGAAGCTGTTTCTGTGGTTCACTTATTTAAAAGGCTGCCATATTAACAGATAACTTTTAAACTTTAATGGAAGGCTGTCACATCATTAGGTGGCATATCTACAACTCCGTGATAGACCCAAATTAATTGAAAACTAATGACAGAAGTACACAATCATTTATTCCACAGTCTTTGATAGAGAGGCAGAGATGCCTGTCAAATATTGCTTTGTGGAAACAATTTTCTTTCTTGAAAAGCCATTTTCCAAGGTAAACTGAAGTACAAATGACCGAGTAGCCAAGTATTTTCCTATACAGTATTTTCCAGACGCACCTTCCTAATGACATACACCTTTTTAATATTTTACCGTGCTTCCCTGAAGCTATCGATTCTGATGACATGAAACTGCAGAACATCTGGTATTTAGGTTGAGGCATGCAGAACATGGGCCTTATAATCTGAGCTAATACACCAGACCGCCCTTACTGCTTCCGAACAAGCGAGCGTAGCCGAACATTTCAGTGACCAAGAACTGCTTTAGCCGAATGACTGGCAAATACAACCGGTGACTAATAGACTGTCTAAATAGCTTGTGCTTGGCTTCAGAATGACAACAGCCTTAAAACGCACATTGAAATACGTTAGCGCACGCAATTTAAGTCCCAATTAGAAAGTTAGATCCTTTTTCCAGTGCTTTTGCCATTTGTTTTCTGTTTTAGTAAGACTACATAAAATAGAAAACACAGCAAATGAGGCCAAATAATTTCCCTCTTATAATAAAGTTGGAAGTTATAACCCCGTTTACGAGAGACTCTCATAGCCTGGTTAGCAGCTTTCGCTGCTTTTCGAGAAGCTCTGCATCTCCTCAGTAGATGAATCAAATGACAGGCCGTTCTTTCAGCTGAATTTGTCAGTCTAACGCTGCCAGGAACATTACAAATCTTTTCTCGTAAAGTCCAACAAAAGAGTCCACAAGAGCAGCACCAGTAAAAACACGGTTGTATCTGGCTACTAAAACATTTCGCTGATTCTAATACATAAAACTAAGTGACAGTGATGCTCTTGTATGATCTCAGAAATGGCATGTAAAGATCTGTGCTTTCAGAGACGAAAGAAAACCATGTGTAAGAGGTACCAAGCAAAAGGAGGATGACATGGGGCAGTTACGTGTTGCTTAGCAAAGACGCATTGGTGTGATTTGTATGGATGACACGCTTTACCTACTTTGAGGGAAGAATCCCCTTTCTGTATACCAAGAAAGAAACTAAAGGCTTTACTGGGAAGGATACCGATGCACTGCTGGCTGCTTCACAGCAAACTGGTCCCCCTTGAAGTCATTGTTGGATACAGTGCAACTATTTGTGGACGTAATAAAAAATAACTTCACTCAAAGCACTAGTTTTGTTTTATTTATCTTTCTTTTATGATGACTAGAATAACATAGCGGGGATGTTTGGAAAAGCACACTGCTCCCTTCTGCTTTTTCTTTAGCCAATACTTGCTATCCTGCCCCCCATCTTTCTCCAAATTTTACTTTTTAGACTACTACAGCAGCTTGTTCTTCCCATCTTCAGCTTTTGTTTTGTGCCCTTGAACATTTACAGTTAAACGGGGGTTGTGTCTAAGCATGTTGAGGATCTGGACACACCTTTCCAGAGCTGCTTAGACCCAGTAACAGAAATCCTTCTACGTGCTAACTGAACACGATGCAATGAGATCTTACCAGCACACCATGCAAAAGGGAACAGACCTCTTGGGCATTTGTCTGAGGTGACAACACGGATTTGGTGCAGGTCACTTCACTGGGGACTGGCTGCCACATTTGTTTGTTGTTACACGAGACATCCAAGCCCGCAGCAGCTTGGTGCATGGCACACGGTTGTCACTCGCTCACCTGCTCTGAGGCAGCATCAAGAATTTACCTCGAGTATTTCTTCTTCACTGAAATTAGACACCTGGTAGTTTAAAATAACATCACTTCCCCTCCTTGGCAGAGCACAGCATAGACCAAGATACGTAAACACCAGTGCTTATCCAGACTTACGCTGCTGTAAACTGTCACTGCATTTTTCTTTCATTAAGTTCCGCAGAACAATGGCGAGAACCATCACGTCCAGCCCATTTGGCACCATTTCCCTTACCAGGCCAACACTTGCTGTAAAGCCTGCAGAAACCCACAGGCTGGTACTGAACCTGCCAGGCTTGTAGGAGAGGGCAGGGGGCAGGCGTAGGTGCGAGCCAGCAGCAGTGGTTTTGGAGGAATCCACTTCCACTGTCAGAGGCAAAGTTCAGTGTAATGGCCATGACTGTACTGCTGCAGTGCAAACACCTTATGATTGCCTCTGCTAGAAGACAGTGGTTTTATTCTCAGCCAGCGAGGGCAGTGATGCTGGATTTCTGCATCCAAGCCGCCCAAGTCACTGTGAGTTATCTCCTCAGTGCCAATAGTACGTCAATTCAGTATTGCATATCAAAGTAGGAAATAGCTCAGGGCACTCCAAACCTAAAAGACCGTCAGATGGGAGACTCCTCTCTTATGGCCAAGACGCAGCGACACACTGACCCCACGTTGAGCACTTTCTACTGGCTTCACTCCTTTAACAATCCATAGGGTAACATGGGCTGAAGTAGGTGGTGCAGAAAAATACGCTATTCACAGACTGAAAATGTCTTCGTATTCAACAAGCTCAGTAAGATTATGAAAAATACAGTGTTTTCCCAACCCTTAGAAATTATATTAGATACCTAGCGATCAGACATCTGTCTCCTACTCTCACTGTAGACCAGTGTGATTTGCTTCTTAAGCAGCTGCAAGACTTGAGTTCGGATAGCACAGAAATCCCCATGTGCATTAGCAGCGCTGGAGGAGCCGCATCGCCATGTCACCATCAGGACACGCTCTGCGTTTGCCAGCACAAACACTCCTGAAGATACAGATCTTTAGAAATAAATGCCCTGGCCCTAAAAATGGGGGAATACACCTCTGTTTAGTACCATTCCCTTTCTCCAAAATCTCTCACGCTCCTAACACACAAGTTCTCTACCTCTTCTCCTCCACTAACAGCTACAGGGACCACAAGTTGCCGGGATGGCCAAGTTTGGCTGCTTTCCCACCCCGAGGCGGAGTTGCAAGCAGAACGTCTCCATGTGCTGCGAGGCAGCCGGCATGCCCCGCACCGCAGAGGTGCCCTCGCCTGCAGCAGCAGAGCGCCCAGCCTGCAGGCTCCTGCTGTGAGAGCTGACACAGGCGGGGTGCCTGGGGCCAGCCACAGCTCATGGCTAAACACCACAGGACACACCGTACTTCCCCAAACTCCCGCATGTCCCCAAAAGCCAGCTAGCTGTACACAATCAGGGCCCACCCAGCACAGGCTGGCCCCTTCCCAACCTCCCCACATTTCTGTGTCATTGTACCTTCCCTACAAAAAGGCCCCATAGCCCCACTGCAGCATGCTCCTACACGTGTTGATCATTTGGTGACGTTCCCTTGCTCACCTGTTTCCTTTTGTCTGCCATTGATTTTTCAAATTGCTATGACAAAAAAATTCAGCAGCCCGTGAAAGATCCACCCACTGCATTGTTATCAGCACATTTTCTTCCATGTATGTCTACCAGGGTGATGTGTTTATTACAATCTTACTGGCTATTATGTATTGTTGCCTGAGTGACTGTGCTTCTTCCTTCTATTAAATTAACACACACAGCGGTAACGTTAGTAACCCTCACTCCAATTTCTCTTTATCTAGCAGGGTAAGAAAAACACTTGGTATGGGGTCCTCCTAATCACCAACAAAAGCTCATCTTGTTCAGGCAATATAATTCATGTAGATATTAGAAATCCCATGCAACTGTTTGGATAAAACATATAAAACGTGGGGGAGCAAATTACATGCCATGTATCTTGTCAGATGCTTAACTTGGGTTTTCAGAACACAAGACATTTACCTGAATGCGTGCCACTCCTATTTTTAAATAAAGCTTTAATTTAGAGGAGAGATGGAGCTATCTATCGAAGCTGTTAGGCTTTTCTGCAATCTCCTGAAGACCTAGCAAATATTACTTCCCTACAAGAAACAGGTACCAGATGCAAAACCTTCCTACCATGTGGAAAACCTGGGCTACAAGCGCACGCGGTGATCTGAACTCTGACATGAGCTGCAGAATAAACAAAGCACTCAGCTCGGTCTCAGGGCAGTTGTGGTGGGAACATGACTTGCAAGCACCAAATTGCTGTAATGGGACCTCAATTTCACTGCTGCAAAAAAAAAAAAAAAAACCTTTCACCATTCTTAAGAGATGAAAATATCGTAATACAGAACAAAAAAACTCATTAGCACTTAACAGCCCCCTGTAACTGAAAGCTTTTGTGAAGATAAGGATAACCCAGCAATGTTCCTGGATCAGTAGAGTCTGCTTCCTTTTGAACTCCTCATCCTCCATTTTCACACCCCAGTAACGTGTTCCAGTCTGACACTTCGGAGTTCGTTTAGAGAAAAGATTTAGATCCAGATTTTAAAGGAATTTAAGTCTTGTTCTTCATTGTTCTGACACTTCTGAATGTTTTCAGGCCCCTTATGCCTAAAGTGTATTTTGAATTTCATCTTATTCTTCACAAATAATTCAGATATGCAAGCTATCTGTGACTTCATGCTAAAAAGTTTCAGAGAACGAAGGCAGAAGATGTGCAGAATTAATTACACCAAACAAACACTACTGACCCTGGCATGGAAATTACAGCGATCGGGAGAGTTTAAAATCTGCCGCATGAAGTCAGTGGGACTTCTGAAGTCTCCTTCCGTGACAGCGGTGGTAGGCAGCTCTGAAAAAAGGCTTTAAGCAGACCCTTTTTGACACCCAAAGGTAAGAACTTAAGAGCCACACCCAGACACCAGTAGGCTTCAGCTGGTGTTCAGCACCTAGAACGCATAGAAAATCCACATGTACCATTAATTCACTGAAAATTCCTACTCAGTAGAAAGTAATATCAGACATAATCCTCTGCCATTTTCATACATCTACTTGATTAAAGTTTTGTCAATTTACAGGGCTGGGTTTTTTTTGAGATTTTGCTGTTCAGCTAATCTGTTCAGCTGTGAGCTAAGCCAAGTTTTGAAACACAAGGCATACTTGTTGGTAAGCATGCCTAATAATAAGACTGTCAATACTTGTATTGTCATAACGGATCAAGTACCATCTCCACAAGCACCATTACAGCCAAGCCTCGCTGTGCTCATAGACAGCCCACACAGGGATAGAAAAATCAGCTGCAAGCTGATCCTGCAAGCAGGTTTGTATGCAGGGAGTATGAGAGGCTCCGGGGAAAGCTCTCTGCTCAGCTGCATCCAGCTACAAGCCACATTACGTCCAAACACTTCTTGGGAGGTTCAGTGGAGGCAGGGCAACTCCTTCGCCACATCAGGTGGCTTCTGCTTATGGAGGTTGAAGCACCGGGAGAAGGTGTGACAAATTTAAACAAATGTATACCCATTTGTTACATAGGTAAATTACCTTCCCTATTAGGTTTAACAAGTGGCGGATCTGGATTCTTCATCGCATTAAATATTTGAATCCATTTAACCTTCTGAAGATTGTACTCTAGCTTAATTAGAAATGATGAACCTCACACAGGAATTGCTAGGTGAAGTTTCTCTGGCATATATAAAGCAGAAAGTCTGAGTAGCTGGTATTAGTAGTCCCTCCTGGCCTTAAATTCAGTGGTATCTCTAAAGTCACGTAATGAGCATTCGTGTAGCACATTCTGTTACCAGGTTTGAGATTCCAGTCCCAAGTGTATTCGGCAAGCCTTCTTCAATGCCCTTCAGTGGACAAATCTGGCACCGTCAGGCCAATGAAAGGGTTATCTCCCCAGGTGGGATTTTGCAATATTGTGGCACAGGGTCCCACTCTAGGATAGTTGGGACAACTCCTAAATCCAAGTGTATGAGTCCCCATCAACACTCATCTTCAGGGTTTATTCCCAGATTGACTATATACACCACTTGTTTGTTTCTTTCAATCCCTTTAAGCAGCTTATATCACTGGCAATTGCTATAAACATGTCCTAGCACTGAACCAAGCCAGCCAAGAGATTGTCTTAACCAGTAATCCACATCCCAGCAGGGCACCAAGCAGCATTTGCTCAAGCAAAAGCGGGACAGGCTGAAGGAGTCCCTTATCTGCAGGTTATTTAAGCCAGCCATGCCTCGCAGTGCTCTTGTTCAGAAACCTCTCCTGCCATTTATTCAGAGGCCACAGGACTCAAAAATGGGGATTTTCTCCCCACCTCTCAGTTCTTCCAAAGGCTCACTTGAAGTACAGCAATCCCCTCCTCTTCCCTCCTCACATCTTGATCAGCAGTTTCCGAGTCCCAGTACCTCCGTATTTCGAGGATATTGCTGTTTGTTGAACACCAGTACTTTTCCTCAGAAGCTAAGAAGCCTTTGTTGTGGTGCTGATTTGGATCCCTTCCCCTCCCAGCAGAACTGCAGTGAAGCAGTGCACAGCGTGCATATTTGCCCTGGCTCTACTCTCAAGCACACTGCCCTTGAGTGTTTAGGAAGAGCCTACAGACAGGATTATGAACTAAGCATTGACATGTTTGTTACAAGTGCTATGCTGTGCTCATGCAGCCTGCTTCCTTCATCTCCATGAACAGCAGCTTTGAAACCTGATTTTAGAGCTGAAACCAAAGCTGTTTTAAATACTGCTCTAGTGCAGAACTCACAGCTGACCTCACCACGGCAAGACCCGTGTGTGTGTGTGTGTGTGTGTGTGTGTGTGTTCAAAACAAGCCCACCAAGAGATCATTGCAGAACTGCTGTCTGTAGTTTTCACACTGGCATAGGCTTTCGTTTAACTGCCTCCAGGTGAGATGCTGGTACCTGGTAGATAACGCTACCTGGTAGAACACGGTACAGAGGCGCTGGCGTTCCTACTGGTCCCTTCCTCCTCCCCCTCCACGAGTTAATGAAAAATATTGCCATTGCATGGGGGAGGCGAGGGTTTGCTCTCCAGCACGAGGAGGCTCAAAAGATGAAAGCAATTATCTGTGAAGATACTAATTTATCCTGATAGCAATTTTAATAACAGCACGGTTTTTCTCTTAATGTCACTTCTTCTGCATTACTTTATTTTCATTGCACAAAAAGGTTAATTGTTAAAATTACACTTAGGAATAGAAAATAAGGTTAAAGATGATATCTAGCTGCTGATACTGTTTAACCACCAATACAAGCTGGTACAGTTTCATTAAGCAAGAAAGAAGAGAATCTGGGGAGCAATGCAGAGAAAAGACCGAATATGAAAAAAATCACAGTAAATGGGTCAAATCACGCACAATTAACATTAAAAAGGATAGCATCACAATAAACCAAATGCAATGCTGATTTCTACACAATTAAAGGTAGAAATTGCATCGAACTGCTATTTCCTATTTCTTTCAGTGCAATCCTGACATCAATAATCTTGACTTCTCTTGGTTTTGTTCAAGCCCACAAAGAAAATCTGTGAGGAAAACAAGAGGTATTAAAAAAAAATAATAAAAATCATCAAATAGATTAGTTATAACAGGCTTGATTCTCTTCCTTTTGGCACTGGAGAGGAACAGGAGTTGCTTATTGAGTTCTTCTAATGGCAAGTGGTTTAAAGAAGGGAAAGGCAGTCCTTTCTGATTCACCCCATGAAAGAAATCAAGGTTTTATTTGACAGAACTTTTTTTTATTATTATTATTTCTCGGTCCCAACTTGCCCATTATCTGCCTCCACTTTCTTCCTCATTACTTCACCGCTTCCATCCTGAGCTGCCTCCACTGTTTCTTCATAGCAGTTTTCTTTCAGTTACGGCTCCTTTTATTCCAATACTCAGGGCCTAGTTCTCGGTCCCATTTTACACGGCCGTAGGCTCCAAGTTAAGAGACGGGTCCCCTCGCTACCCAGCTGGGGTGTAGGCTCCTACTCCCCCACCCGAGCTCTGCAGATGTTTCGTAAATGCTAACCCATGTTTTCCTCCTCCTGTCAGAATCTCTCAGCTGCTCTGGCCTTACCCTGTATTTATCACCTTTATGTTTCATGAAGCTCTCAAAAAGAAAAAAGCCACCCACAGCACTGTATGAATTCCCTTTTTCTTCCTCTTCTGCCTCCCACAGCCTCCTTTCACTTTAATCATTAATATAGTTTCAAACTACTTATCTCGATGACAAGCTTTAAGAAATTCATGCATGGTCAAAAACACAGAGAAAAATATTCCTGTTTCTATACATACTTGTTGTCATTATTCATTCAGACTCCCCAAATTCTTTCATCAAAACAAGCTGCTTCCTTTATCATCTGCCAACCCTAAGAAACTAAGCCCCCTGGGAGCTCATCTATCCTGCGAACTGCTGTCTTGGATGCGCCTTTATTCTCTATTCTCACAAAAAAATAAAAAGAGAAAAGTTGCTGGAGCTTTATCAGTGAAAAATCGTGAACCTTTGCAAGTGTTGGCAGACAGCGAGGGGAGAAATAATCAACTTCCTTGTTAAAGTGCTCAAGATACAACATATGGGCAGCTGTGTTTACAAGTTCTCTCCCTGCCTCTCAGCAAGTTTCCGTATCACACACATTTTAAGCTTCAGTCCTTTTATTTGACTATCTATAAGCACCGTGACCCTTGCTTTTGCCTCAAATGGGAGGCTTCATTAGAAGCTGCGCTTACAGAAAATGGACAGAACCAGAAAACACACAAACACTAAAAGCCTGAATTTAAAACATCCCTGTTTGGAAGCAGAAATTTAATCTGAATTTCAAGGGTGGCAGAGGTAATTAGCTTAAGAAAACACACACTTTCATTATTAGGTTTTGCTACAGGACCTGTCGGCAGCATCACCTGAGTGATTTATGTGCAGACAGGAGTAGAAACAAACATCAGGGATTCCAACTTAGGTGGATACAGATTTCATTCATTTCCTGTCTAGTGATGATCTTGTGAAGATCACATCACGCCTTACCTCCCAGGGTCACTACACAGCTCCACCTTTGGGGTCCAACAAAACCACCCCTCCGGTACGCTTCCCCTTCCCCAGGGCCCCAGCTGGAGCTAGCAAGCGCAGATCACCAGGGAAGTTTGGCCTACGCAGACCCTACCCTGCAAGTTTACAACTCCACGATGTACATTTACTGCTAATAACTGACCCTTCACAGGGCAGGACAAAGTCACGGAAGCAAGGGAGGAAGCAGTGGCAAGATGCAGACTGCAAACTGCTGCAGAAATGACTTTGGGAGCCAGGCAGTAAGTGCTCAGATAACCGTACAGGTGCCTGAAGGTAATCTGCATTACCCTCTGCTCCGTTTATTTGCCTGACGGTCAGGTTGGATCTAGGCGAGACCCCAGGAAACGCAGTTAGAACAGAAAAGCTTTCTGGTTCACCATAAAAATAACAAACCCACAACAGACAAGAAAGCCCACTCTCAGAACTTAATAGATCGCTTTCATGTTTTCTTCAGCAAAATCCTGCTAATATTGGGAACTACAAAAGGACTAATTCATGAAACAGCAGGGTTGAACTCAAAAACAGGAATCCATAAAATAATTGTGTAAAAATACCTTTAGAAGAGAAGGGAGACATCTTGCACAGCAAAGCAGACAGAGCGACTAAGCTCTCACTAGTTGCAGGCTCCTCTAGGTTCCTAGAGGAGATGGGTATGAGCTCAAAGCACTTGCTGCTCAGGTGCAATTCATCAAGTCCTACAGCTGAGGGACGTGGGGAAGGTTTTGGTGTCTGACAGAGCTGAAAGCAGTTTACTGCTCTGATTGCATGAGAAGGCAGGACTGGCTTGCAGCCCGCAACCAGGGAACCAGCGAAGAAATGGGGTAATTTGCTCACATTTGTTGGGAAGGGCAGATGGGGCTCCACAGCATGACAGTGCTATGACCAGGCAGTCTGCGTGTCGTATTTCCCCCTCTCTGAGCCAGTAAAATGAATTTTGAGCTATTTCATCCTGAGAAAGGTAGAAAGATGTTGCTTCACCATCGGGATGACTGCCTCTGGACCGAGAGAGATAGAAACTATTAGCTTCATCTTCATATTTCTCTCTTTGACAAGGTGTAAATTTATCACTGCCAGCTTCCCAGTTTTGTGATTTCTGTTCCTGGTTAGCACTGAGGGCACTGGATGCCAAGCGTAAGTTTCTACTTGTTGCTATCAGACTACAATCAGTAACTGCCCTCATCAGGTGGTGTCAGCAACACATTCACGATGCAGCTGTTGGTAGCTGCTTCTCCACAAGGTCCTCAGAAGAGGGCTTGCCAGACACCTGAGAGTGATGATGGCCATGATTCCACAGCTGAGACGTCTCGAGCATTTACAGCTTCAGGAAATTATGCTCTTTGCCATCATGACATCTTCTGATGTGGACCGTGTGAAAGCTAACAAAAATGCTTTGCCTCCTGTGACATTAAAACTCTGTTCAGACTTCCCCAGTGTTTGACATCAGAGTTCCTTGAGGCTCTGATACATTAGTCCAGAGGAAACCACTTGTAGTGAGACCAAGATAATGCTTTCTCAGCAATGACACAGGTAATAATGTCATCTGCAGAGGATAGAGTACAACCAATAAAACAAGTAGGGCTTCATGGCTGCAGCTACTGTCTAACCACCCACCCTGTCTTATTTCTCCCGCTATCCACCTCTATCATTATACATCTAATCTCGCCATTGTGGATTATTTATAAGGTGAGCTTTCTCACAATTTACCATGGGACACGGTGGCAGCCGATTTCTAATTTGAGCACAGTCTCTGCTGTAGGAGACGCTGATATTTTTGCCCTGAGTACTAAATTCTCCTGTAATTTTCTTTTTCTCAGAGTAATTTATCTCGATCAGACCTATTGTCCTTCTTCACTCGCACCACGGTCACATTTAGACTTTTGTATTTCTCAGCTAGTCTGAACAACAGAATGCATACAGCAATTTGGGATACTAATGAAGAACACTATTCAGGCTCTTAATATACCCCTGAGGTGTCCAAAATATTTGCACATGCATTTTATGAATAGATAATTAAGGTTCTGCTTGCAAAGAGAGTGAGAATAGTAGAGACTGGGATAAGAAGGCTAACAATCCATCTCTGGCTGTACGCTTTGACATTTTTATATTTGACCAAACCGCATCTTCTACAAAATATTGCTGGATCTTCATATAAAGACGTACCTTGTGGCATTTCTTTTATATTATTATTTTCTGTTACCTTTTCCTTTTTTTTTCTATAGCACACGTTTTTCTCTCCAAGCTTAAAAAGCAAACAGACCCTAACTCACTGTCAGCTGCATTGCTGCATGAGGAACCATTTCTTTTTTTTCCCTGCAGCTTGCTGCTTGTTTAAATGTCTGTCTAAAGGTTTATTTCATAAATTAAATCTTAAATGAGCTGGAAATGCTCAGACCTTCCTAACCCTTGCAGTTTCTGCTGACTAAGGGAACCCACCAGCTAGACCTCAGGATGTTTATTCGGTGCCACAGACCTACACTCTTTATTCTTCTCATGTTGACCAAGTGCTAAAATAATGCTCAGTCTCAAATTAACAGACCTGCTTGGCAGACAAGGTTTTACTCTGCTTGCAGAAATGCACAGCTCTTCGCTTCCAAAGAACTAATTATAACAGCACCTGGCAGCATCACTGTCAGCATTTTCTCCAGACCCTCTCATGTCGATGTTTATAGCTTGGTCACATAAATTTGCTTCAGCCTAGAACTTAATATGAAATTTCCTGTGGCAGGCACCTTTGTCAGATACAATTTGAATGGCCAGGTTCATTTGTTCTAGACAAATTCAGTCCATGAAATAGTGGTTGTGATAAAATTGCAGAGGTGGAAAGCAATTGATTATTTTCCTCTTAGTATCTTTAAAGAATAAGTACTGATAATGAATTTGTTTGAAAAGAACTGATTTTGTATGCGTAGTTCTGCCCCTGTATTCTTTGAAGCCTTTATGAGTTTGAATGGTCAGGAGGAACATCGTGTTCGAAATGACTGGAGGATATTTATCAGTACATGTTTATAAATACATATGTATATAAAATAACGCCACATATGACAACAAGAGCAAACAGAACTCTCCACAATCCCACTATACACTTTTTAGCTCATACATGACATGACAAACTACACGGTGGATCTGACATTTGGCTGTGAAAGCCATGCTGTGCCAGGCAAATCCATGCATCTTTTTCTACCTGGAGAACTGAGTTATGTCAGAATTACGTGTCCTCTCTCCTGTATCTACCTGTTCGTTTTTTTTTGGAGAAGAAATGAAATGAGTTCAATTATCAGGACTATTATCTCTTCCAGATTGATACACTATAATCAATTAAGCCTTCAAGCTTGAAGAGAATTTATGTCACCCAACTTTGCTTCATCCAACTGACCTCCCCATAACAAGAAAAGATTTCCAATGCTACAGAAATGCCCTAGAAAAGCAAGATAAGGAAGCACTGCCGATGGCTTGCTCCATGCAGTATACCTTGCTACTTTTGTTGACGAAATTCTTGGTTGCCTTAAAAACCCACAGTTAATATTTTATGTAATTCCAGTTCAGTGCACTGATTTAATTGCTTACCAGCATTTTTATAATGCCCCACTGAAAGACACAAAAACAAAACAAAACCACCAAAGCTGAAAATATTTTTTGAAACAGAGGAGAAATAAAACTTTAAAGGTTAAAACATAGGAATTTCCATATACATAAGCCATTGTTTTTGTATTTCTCTGGCAGTTGCTATCAGTCTAGCTCTTGCATCCAGCAATATGCAAACTGAAAATAGCTCCCCAGTTCCAAACCGTGAAAAAGAAAAGCCAGTATTTGATAAGAAACTGAGCTGTTTTACACTGAAGTATATGTTTTGATTTCTCTCTTTCCTCAGACATACATATTTTTTGGCAAAATTAGTGGGGTCTCTTATGTAATATTTAGGGCATTCAGTCGTTTGAAGGAGGGAGACGAAGGGAAGACCTTACTGCACAGCAGCGTGGCTGTGAATTCTCCTGTCGAAAGGGGATCAATGTGCAAAATGGCAGAAACCTGCACGCTGCCCTGTAACCTCCCAGATTTTTCAGCAGGCACACTTCCACAACACTTCATTGCCTTGGTTTCTGCTATTTGAGGAATTAAAAAGAGCTGTGGGGTAGGGCTCACATGGCTGAAGTGACCTGGGAGAAGTAAAGGAACAAACTGTCATCAAGTGGCCACTGAAGGCTGATGGGGCCCTCATCCCACACGGGTGCTGAGGCACTCCTCGAGCTTGGCATTGAGCAACGAGGGCTGTGGCTAACATCCAAGAAAACTGAATACATCTAAATTAACTTGATGATTTTCATTAAAGAACATATGTTAATATGACTGCAGAAGTAGGAAACACAATTTAAAAATAATTCCTGTACAGAAGAGGTTAGCTCCGAAAAGGAAAGCAATGGGAGCCTTATTATTTTCACAGAGCAGTTAAATAAATTAACCACTTATGTATGAAATGTAGAAATGTGAAAATTTATGTTGAGTTCTAGTGCTGCCAGATGATCAACAAGAAACAGTCTGCATCCCCAAACCCAGAAATGCAACAAGGTAATACCTGAGTCATGCTGGTTACTACGAGTCTGATGTTCTTTCAAAGTTTACAAGCCCCTACCCAGGGAAAAAGGTGAGCATTTCTGGAGGGGGGGAGAGCTTGCTCTCTGGTTTACAATGCTGTGCTGCCGATGGTTAGGCACTTCTCTAAGTGCAGTTACCCCCGCAGGAGGATGAGCCATGCCCGCTGTGCTCCAAGCGATCCCAGCTGGTGCGGCAGTGACAGCGGTGACCCAGGCCTGCGGTGACCCCGGCCCCTTCCCGCTCCTCTCCCACAAGCTCCCTTTGCCCAGGCCTGCTTTCAGAGGGCAGCTGTGACCTGGTCACACAGGGGCAGCTGCAGGGACAGCAACCCCAGAAGGAGGATGGCGAGGGCCATACAGGATGAGCACAAACTGAACGTCTGTGATTGTCTGCAACTGGATCCGAGATTACTCAGGCTCTAACACCTTCTGCTAATCAGATAACTAACTCAGGATTCCCATTATATGTTTTTTAATTATTAATTCATTAGGACAGAGGTTAGAGCATTGGAAGATGCATTGAAGTCTTCAGCTAAATTGTGATGGAAGAATCACCAGAGTCCTATGCTGCAGCTGTGTATGTGATGAAATTTTTTTTTTGCTTTTGCCCTGAGGCACAGTCAATTATTTCTCACTAGGAAGATTTTTTTGCTAACCCTGTGGATAAGATTTATTGGATTTGGACCAGTGGTTGCTAAGCCGCTGGTCAAGAATCCATCTATCGTGTTGCTACAGCATGTACGCTCTTCAGCCTTGCTCTCCTCTTTCTTATCCCCTCTCAGGTCTCGCTCCTTTCCCTTGACAGCACTTATTTCCCGACTAAACTCTGCCCCCAGCATCTACCTATTTGTTCCTGAGTAATGCAATGTACTCATTTGAAAAGATGTTTCTTACTGTGTTCTCCTCTCCAATTAACAAAGGACTGGCACCTGTGTGCCACCGTGCATACTGTTGGTTCTTCCTCACGCAAAGCCATGACCAAATAGCTGGATTCAGGGAAGGCACTCAGTGTTTTGCATGGGTGCACGGCTGTAAGGATGAAGGTCTGATTTTACAGAGAATTATCTAGGTTTGAAATCGGCATTCCTTAACTTTTTATGCATGCACACGAAATAAAAATGGTGGAGGAGCTGGTCATGAACGTGACAACATGCACTGCATGCAGAGCAGAGTAAAAGCCACCACAAGTCTGGCGGTGGGGTCACAGGTGCTTCAAAGCAGGAGCTCTGGCTGATCCCTGGGAGAAGGCTTACAAGCTGTGCTTTCCAGGCTCACTGCCTGCGGTACACCACTGCGACACGTGCTCCAAGGTCTTCCTTGCATTTAAGCAGCATCACAGCCTAGTCCTTTGCTTCTGAAGAGCCGAGGGCCTGTTCCTTTCTCTTCACACCCAAAGGCCAATGAGGGGGCTGAGCAGCCCGAGTGAGGAGCACCAAAGTGCAGACTTTCAACCTCAGGGCTCTGTTCTTTGTCAACGTACAACACTCAGACTTCTGGTATTTTAATTTTTAAACACCACTATTTATTAAATACAACTTACCATTTGCTAAATCCTATTCACTAACTGCTACTCACTCCTGTACCGTAATGTTTTTTGTCTCTTTCCAGACGTTTTCACACAGAGGCAGAGCCTGCTCACCCCTACTGCCTGTGCAGGACCACCAGGCTCCCTGCTCACAGCCTGCCTAATGCACGGCGAGCAGCGGGAGCGGCTCTTCAGTGGCTAGCAACGCAGATTTGGGCTGCTCAGAAAGCAGCCTGGCCCCTCAAGAACTAACACATGGCAATTAGTAACTAGATCGAGCTCATACGCCAAATTATGTTCCCAAATCATTTCCTAACGCGCGATATTCACTTTTTAATGAGCCGTTAGAAAAGTAAATGAAAACCTCCAGGTGTGAATTCCAAATGAAAATGTTTAATAGAAAAAAGATATATGCCGAGAAATTACAGTTTATTAATAATAGAGAGAATTAAGTAGTGGAAATTCTTTAAAATCTAAATCAGAGAAGAAGGCAAAGTGACTTCACCTTTGGCAAGCTGAGCCAGAAGTACCTGCATTAATAATCCATCGGGAGGCTGCACAGGACAGTCAGTAACGTGGCAGAAGACAAGCAGGGGCATAACTGGCTGTGAGAGGCAAGGAGCGAGGGCACAGCCCCACAGTGATGTATGGATCTTCAAATATACAACATATGATGTATCTTTAATGATGTATCTTTAAATATACAACATATATGTGTTTATTTTTCTGAGTGTTCAGGGCTAGACACTTACTGCCTCAACTGCTCTGTGTATCAGAAAAGAAATACAAATAATTCACTTAGTTCTAGCACACAAACACATCTACATAGGTATGTAAGACACCTAACACAAACCAGAAGTATCCTAGAGAACCAGCACAGTTACCTAGCTGGTGTATTCAGGAGCTGGTTGAGCAATAAACAAAACCTTCAAGAACATTTCCAAGGAAGTGCTAGGCAGTTTCCTTAAATTCAGCTTGTTCCAGTTTCCTTCAGCCGGTGTTTGATACTTGGTGTGCTCCTGGGAGCAACCCAACCCACTGCAGCTCAAGTGGGAGGTAACTAAAGCAAATTGTGCCTTTAACTTGGGCAACCCCTGTTCAGTCTCCAGGAAGATGGTTATGGTGAAGCCAAAGGACATAAATAAGGCCAGGTGACTAACAAAGCCAGCCTCCTAGTCCAGATGGCCAGGAATGACTGGAAGTTTTGAGAGGAATATATAAGAAATTATTTGTTCATGTAAGTGATCTGACAAACAATTATGAATAAGGAATGCAGTAATAAAAGTCACATTCTTCTTACGGATATTTTATAGTGCTGAAAAGAAAGGTTAAATTATTTGGATGCACGATACTTTAGGAGCAGTTTGACCAGAGGCAGGTATACCAGACGGGGTGATACATTACCCCACCAGGTGGCCATGAAAAAACCTCACAGTGAGAAATTAACAGGCACGGAGGTAAGGTGACAAAAATCTTCAGACAAAATCTGTGCTTAAAGCATGGAAACATGTAATTTGTTCCATTTAAATTGAAATAATGGTCCAGTACGGAGCTACATAATGAATAAAAGTTGTTTACTCGTCTATTCATTTGCCTTTCCTGGTCATGACCTGGTCTAACACGTGTATTTGGGAAGTAAAGCATGAAATGCAGCACTTCAAAACTAACTTTTAGCAAACGAAAAGCACCTCTCAGACTGGAAAACTGCAATGCTGTGACGGGAATGAGAGTTAGGAACTTAAACTGACTTATTCCCCATGCTGACCTGTTGCCTTTCTGAGACTGTTTAACATAAAAATGTGATGACATCTGAAGAGAAGTACTCGGTTAAAAAGGAATCCCAGGTTTCTTGCATCATTTAGTCCCCACTACTAAACCAGAAGTAGAAAGAATACAACCAGAACTGGCCTGGTAGCATTTTGAAGCTGGCTTTCTTGAGATAGCTGCAGCATTAACAGCTGCAGTTAGCCCAAAGACATCTGAGTGCTCTCCAAGCACTTCTTAGCATTCTTCCCCTGACCAGCCGCACGGGCTGGCAGCAGCCATATAAATGTCCTGCCTTTCCTGAGGGACACCGAAATCCCCTTTTTATTGAAGAAATGCTGTCTTGCTCTGTCACTGGTGTGTATTTCCATAGCAAAAAGTTCGGTGAAAAGGCTTTTCACCCACATCTGTGACGGCACAGGAGAGAATGAGGGGATAAATTGTTTTGTCTTAGAGAACCTTCCTGAGGATCACCAATGTCTGTGTTTATGCTGCCAAAAGAAATGAATCTTTCCAGAGCTCCACAACAGAAAGCAAAAAGGTCTCGGAGATAGGCACGCACCCTGCTCTGGATCCACTGCATTTCCCACACTTAGCATGAAAGAACACGTAGTGTGAGCAATGCAGTATGTGCCGGGTGAGGGCAACAGCTGCTGTACAGAGCACTGTATTTGCTCCTGCATTGCTGCAGCTTTGGTATTTCCAGTAACTGTTCTAGTTCTGATGCTCTTATACTGGCTCCTTTCTCCTGTTTCACCTGAAACACCATCTAAGCTAACGGTCATTTTAGCAAAGCAACGTTTTCAGATTAAAGTCAATTCTAAAGAAACACCCACCAACCTCTGCTGAGGACGTATTTCCCTGCCACCACCTAAGAGTGGTGTGAAAACCCATTCTGAGGTTCACATAAATACCTGCTTGTTTTGGGATGAACTCACAACAGTCCAGACAGCCGAAAAGGAAGAAAGCCCTGTTAGCCTGTTGCTCTTGTTCATAGGGACTGGTAAGCTGTTAACACTGTTAAAAATGCAGAACCAAAAGCAGAAATGTGGGCTTGCTCTGACTTCTGAAGACACCAGAGGAGTTACCCTTGGCTGTAATGGAGCCAGAGTAGGCTTGAGCCAAAGCTCTAAACATCAGCTTCACAGTGATGCTTTAAAGGGTCACGAATTCCATGCTTTATAAAGGGAGTCTGAGATTTTAATTAACATTGTACATTTGCCTCCATCAAATGTGTTTACTGTCTTGAGAGCCTTTTGCCTCTTAAGAGACTTTTTTTTCTCTTCCAGCAGCTTGTTGCATCTTACACTAAGGATAATTCCTGTCTTTGAGCCTCTATTCTTCAATGAGCCATGTTTATCAAATTCATGAAATTCTTGAAACTAAGACCAAGCCTTTTCAGCTGTATAAATTAAATGTGTTTTTCTCCGTGTTAGAATAGCAGAGCAGTGACTGTTCCAAAAAGAATGGTTGCAGCAAGGGAGAAAAAAGTTCAACCGCATCTGTAATCTAATTTAAATGTTGTGATTAATACCCTTCTCTTTTCATAGCCAGCTGTGTGACACTTATCCACGTTATACATTTTTAAAGCTATCAACTGCGTAGATTTTTTTTTTCCAGGAAAATTAATCACGTCCCTGAATGCATGGATATAGTTAGGAAAGAATCGGTCCTAACAAGCTCTGAGCACTGGAGTTATTAGGCTTTGTGGAAGAAAGCCAATCTGGCAAACAAGTTCCGTCTTTCAAAACAAACAAAAAAAAAGCTTGCCATGTCTGAGTGTATAGGAGAATTAATCAGAAGCAGAACTGAATGCAAAAGTAAAAGTAAATGATAGGGAGAAGATTAAGTAACAAATTAGTGCAAAAACTGTGCTTTGAATTGATCCCAGAAGAAGCTGGCCATTAGGCAATCCTTGTTCACGCTGTCCTGCTGCAACGAGCTAGGACATACGAACACAGTGTACACGATACAGTACAGACATACACATCATCTCCTGCTCATCATTCTGTATTCATGTGTACATATATTTAAATACCAAACCCAGAAACATACATATATATACAGGTATATATAGTGCTGTGGGGAACGTGCAGTCTCTATGGCATGGGGCTCATGTCAGCTCCATACTGAACTCCCCTTTGCGTCTTTGCTCCACTCATAGCAAACATCAGTGAGAAGAGCTACATGGGAGATCATAAGATGAGAGAGATGACCTTCTGAGAAGCAACATCAGGGATTTCCAGCTGCATGTCGCTGTAAATACATGCCCTGAAAGGACTGCAGAGGTGAATGACTTGTTCCCTCCTTCACGGTTATGTTTTAGGCCAATTTACATATCTTCTATATGCCAATGTGTCCCTGTGTAGCCATGGCTCTGGCAGACATCTGAAACACAGACGGTCCCTGAAGCAAAGTGCAGGTTCCCTGAGAAGACATCTACTTCACTCCTGCTGGAGCAGACCAGAAGAAAGTTCACGGGAAAGATATTTAGGAGGGTAAGGATGGGTAGGATAGGTAATTCTTTCTAGAAAGCTCTTTACTCAGAATATGTATAGGACACAGTTTTTGAGTAAGGTTACGATACCGAATGAATAATATCTGATCTGGTGGGTGCCACAGGCTGGGGCACCTCTGGGTCTCAAAGTGAATGTGGTAAGGCTCCGTGCGTTCATTCCTCCTCACCATCATTTTTGATCCCAACCCGGATGAAATTAATGACAAGAAGATGCTGTGACAAGCAAAACAAGCTGGCAATCCTTCAGCAAGTACTAATGAAATATTGCCCTGAACACCAGGCCCAGCTGAAAAGGTCAATTCTGTTCACTGCTGTCCTAATACCAAGTAAGACTGAGTTCAGAGCTGCTTCTGGCTCAGCTGCATGCAGGAGGCACAGGGAAACTTGTTCAGGTAACAGCTTATTGCTGAGGCCTTTCAGAGGTCCGGCTGTCAACGAAATCAACTGTTGATCCCAGGACAGAACAATCTGGCTCTTAGCGAGCACCAATGTAAAGAAAACAATTTTTTAATGTTAAAATAAAATGAACTGTTAATGAAATTGCTTGTTAATTTTGAATGGCTGTGTTTTATTCTGTCTAGAAGACAAATGTAGGTACCAAAATACCGCAAGAGAAAGTGGTCCCATGGAAAATTTCGTAAGAAAACTTATGCTTATAACTTAAAAACTTATGCTGCAACTCTATAGCATTGCAAGAAGTTGTCCTCACCTAACCATTCATTTCCAGGGAACGCTTTAGGGTATAAATAGCCTCAGCAAACAGGCAATTCTGCATCAGTTTGTTCTGTATAGAACATGCTGTCGGGGCTCTTTGTGCATCATTTAAACTCCTTCCCAACAAGAGACGCTCTGTTAATTTTCCTAATCCAGCCACATACTCATAAATGTTCATTTTCTTTTCATTCTGCTTACAAAAACAGAAGTGCTCTTCAAACCACCAGCAACTTCGGGGACAGGTGATTTTGGAAGGTTTTTTTTGTTTTGTTTTTGTTTTTTTTTGTTTTTTTTTTTTTTTTCCCCACGCTATCAGCAACTGTTTTGTCCGCTGGTTTAACAAAGGCTTTTAGTCTGCACAGCAAGTTGTAGTTTTTTTGCCCCCATTACACTCAGGAAAAATAGCACCTTTATCTCATCAGAGATGCTATTAGAGGTGGTTCAGGCTTTTCACTGAGCTACTACTGAACTATCAGGCAGGCCCATTTTTCCTTTACAACAGGCATTTTTAATCTCCTCACTGTTTTCCCCTCTTCTTACAGTAGGCTTTTCGTCGGGTCTGTCGCTGCATTTGGGATTTATGCCCATTTATTGCCCAGCATCCCTGCTTTTACTTCTTCTGGCACAATGTCAGAACACAGAAAGCATTCTGGCACTTCTAGATCCAAAATTTCTACATATATTAAGCATCATGAAAGGTTAAGCTATATTCTTAGCATTGTGTTTATTATTTTCATGTTCCTTCTAAAATACAGAATATTGTCAACACCTCAACACCTGCTTACTTGGAAGAGGTTTGAAGAGACACCAGCTTCTTCCTACACACTGTAGGAAATGTTTAACCTCCATTTTCCGAAGGACAGAAGCGGGAACAGATCCATCCTGGAACACGGGGTATTTGCTTGACTACTTATTGCTCCTGTACTTTATTATGAACACAGATTAAAAAGCATGAACTTTGGGTAATGAGGTGTTATAAATGTATTTTTTTTTTCCCATCTGAACTTATTCTTTCTGTTCTCTTTGTCTCCTGTGCTCTTGCTTTTGAGTGCCCAGTGCTTGGATGAAATAACAGACTTCTTAAAGATCCTCCAGCCTGTATTTAAATTTACTACTGTTTAAATTGTTAAAAATGCTGCCTCTGTTAATTGGGTACTACAGAGAAGTGGGTGTGAACAAATTGGTGGCACCAGCTCACAAGCTAGAAACTGTTTTCCTTCCCTAAAGGTTGTAATTTTCATAAATGGGCACCTGTTGCTGAAAGACTCCTTTTTCTTCTCTTCTGAAAGTTGCAGTGCATCAGGATGTACAGAGTGGCTGCATTTCACCATGGCTGAACAAAAAAGAAGAATGACAAAAGAGGCTTTAAATTCCAGTCCAACCCAGCGTAGGCATTTCTAATGCACACGGAAGCTGTTCGGGAAAGTGCATTGCTAAAAAGCTTTTTTGAAAGCTTTCTGAACTGAAGAGATGGATCCTCTTCCTTGCTGGCTGCTGCTTTGTGCGTGTGTGTGTGTTTCCCCCCCTTGGGTAATTTCTAGTAGGACAGAGTAGTAAGAGTTTATGTTATTTACTGAAAGCCAAGCTCCGGTGAATTCTGGGTGCAGCCACAACAACTGTCTGGTTTTCTGTGCTGATTCTTTGTCTTTAATATCTCGTGTGAATGCTCTCTGATTTGTAATGTGGAATTTCCCTTTGAAAAATAAATTGTCCTTCAATTGCAAGGGTTAACTTTCTCCAATTTACAAGCTCTACAAGCAGTACCGTTACGTGACTACGAAGCTTTCATGACATGCAAAATTATTTCCAAGTAAGCTTAGGATGGCAGAAACAAAGAGAATAAAAGGTCCCAAGTTCACGGGCTGTAATATATCAAAGCTTCATACTACAGGTGAGGTTGATAGATAACTCTCTCAAGTCTTGCTCAAAGATGCTCCCCTTGTAGATGTTCAAAAGAAAGTTTCAGAAAGGCCCTTTTTAAACTTCAGAGATTTCCAAGAGAAAGTAGAGCTTGAAAGACAATGCCCAGATAAAAAAAAAAATGTTTGTTACAACTCGAGTGGTGAGTAAACTGCCAACAACCCATCTGTACAAGGCACTAAAATATTCTGACAGAGTTTTAAGTGCTCAATATACTGTGGCATGTTTTCCCTAATGAATTTAATGCCACTAAAACACAGCTCAGGAACATCTTCTCAGCAACCTGGGTAAAATGGGAGGCCAGAAGCAGGCACAAGAAGTGCTGGGGAAAGAGGAGCAGCGAGGCATGCTTACTTCTGAAGGAAGCCTTACCTGCCAAGCACTGTACGAACAGGCAGGGCAGTGCTGGTTTGATTTTCTTCCCTTGGTACTCTGATACCCTAGTAGCCAAGGCCCTGGCAGTCCAGAGCATTACATGATTATTGTGAATCACTATCTGACATTATCTGACAATTTGAAAAATAGCTACATTTCCCTTTTTGATCATTTTAGGTACTGGCCAGTCACCTCCCTCTTCCCCAGCCCAACCAGTAGTTTTTGTTCAGGTACTCAGGCATTGCTGACACAAGATCCGTAGATACGCTGTAACAGAAAAGAAGTCAGTGTAAACTTTGGAAAGACTTTAAAGCCAGATGGTTTAAGGAATAGCCCAAGACTGAGGAACAGAAAGCCACACAGACTGAGTACTAATTAAAGCCACAACCTTTACTAGTAGCTTTTTAAAAGGCAACATACGCTTTTCTGCCCTTCCTCTTACCAGGCATCAGAAATAATACTGTTGAGTTTTGTATGAAAATGTTTTTATATATATGAAAAAACAGCACACACCACATGGCTTTCCTTATGTGAAGAAGAAAGATCTATGGAGGTCCTCTGACTTCATTCATTTCCAGAAGACGGCAAGATAATGTAGTGTTAGGAAGGTTGTGTAAGAAGCAAAAGAGATTAAATTACAGTAAATAATTTCTGATATTCATAATTATTGACATCCTTATCTATTTTTATTATTAAAGACATGAATTAAATTAGAATAAGAAGGCATTCCTGTTCTCCTCTTTGCTTTCTGTTTTATTAATAGGATAATAAAGTAGTCTAAAGATGAAATGATTTTAGATTGTCACTTGAAAACAGCGGTGGACAGTAAGCAGCCTGTAAACAGCCCAGAGGTGTAAAGATGAAATTAATAGAAGAAAAAGAAGGAACAGTTTAAATGCAGGAAATGGCTTATCATTTTTCAGATATTTTTTTGCTTCTGATTCATTTTTAATTGATTTTTTTTAAAAAATAAGCCTATTTTCTGCCTCCTCATTCTGAAATGAGAACAGTTATGAATACTTCCCTTGTTCATTTGGCAGGAGGTGACAGAGTTGTCTGAATTTTTTTACCACACGAGTCACTGTCTCAGAAGCAGGCTCCTCACCCCTCGCTACATTCTTCTTAAGAAATTCTGGAATAGTAGCATTGCTTGGTTTTGCTTCTCACACTTATCAAGACAAATGTTTTTGATTACTGCTAGACTGGGCTTTGCTGCAAGTGCTCGACAATTGTGTTATCAGTCATTTTACTATCAGTCTTTATACCTCATCAGTTAAAAGACATTTTGTCCCCGTGGTGTAATTTCCTGGAGTTTCTTTGCAGAGGTTTTATAGAACTAAATGAATGAGTTCTGCTTGCTAAAAGAAAACACTATATCCACAATTCCACTTATTTGATGAATCCAACTAAATACAATTCAGCAATTTGACATGACTAAATGGTTTCTGACAAGATAGCGGAGTTTCAAGGAAAGAGGCACTTCACATGCTCCTCTGTCTTGTATCCATTGCCTGTTAGGTGATGTGTTGTATTGTTTGTTTGTTTGTTTTTACCTGTATTAAATTGAATAACTCCAGTACACCCATGAACATTGAAAGGCATTTTCCACACACGCCTTTTGCTTACTAGGCCTTTAAAATAAAACCGATTTCTTCACTCCATCTCGAAAAAGGGCATTCAGTTATCAAACGATAAAATACCGATATGTACCTCGTATATGTTTTTCTCAGCCTTGTGGTTCTTGTCATTAATCCTTTCCTAAAAGTTTAGAACATTAGGCCATAGCAAGACCTTGAATAGTCTGGCCTCCAGCCACCCACCGAGCAGATCTTGCTGGCCAAGACACAGAGCACCTCACACACTTCCATCCTAACACCTGCAGAGAATTACGGCAACGTGCATGCTCAAGCAAGGTCTCCTGGCTTAACGGCACTGCTACATGACAGGTCTGTCAGCACTGCACATTTTCCTGTATTTTCAAATTTCTGTATTTTTCCAGCGACGGCAGTCAGTTTTCCATATAAATCTCATTTTTTGCTTCAAGCAGTTGGTGCACAGCACATCGCTCCTGAGGGACAGAAGGATCTTTGGGAGAGCTACCGCTTTCCAAATGTGACCCTCAGAAGGAAGCTCATCTCTGAAAATCGCTCTTTTGTTCTGTTTCCACGATATGATACTCAGTTCTCATTGTGGGACTGCAAGCTGAGTTAGCTCACCCCAGGCAGCTCTGGATACATTTATACAAATGATCAAATCTGTGAAGCCATTTAATGAAAAGGCTTTTGAGAATAATCCAGTGTAATGAAAATGCTATTCTTTACATAATACAGTTTGCTATGTTCTCAAGCAATTATTTTGCTTCAGACTTTGCAGGTGATTTCTAAGAAACTCCCGCTGTCGCACTTTGACAAGGTTTTATTTAAAGATTTGCTGAAGATTTTTTTGTCTTCCTAAAAGTTAGAGCTGGAGATGTCCTGCCTGCTTTCACGTGGATGGATCAAAGGCGGGTAGGCAAATGCCTGAAAAGAAGCTTGCTGGCATTTTATTTGGCACGCACACAGAAAGATTTCTAAATAGATGGAGAGACGGTTGTGCAAACTCGGTTGTGCAGGGCATGGAAACTTTCTGTTTGGGAAGAGGCATTGTGACCCCCTGTGAGAGCACTTCTGAGAGCTTCAGATTTGCAACAAATGACATACCTGTTTCCTGACAGACCTTCCCAGTCCCCAGTGCTTTCATTTTGTAAATCATCATTATACAGAGACTTCTGTCCCCCTTTTTCCATCCTCCAGTTCGCTCCCCAGCTAAAATTCACCCATCACCTTTCCACAGTTTGTTCTTCATTGGTCATGTGGGCACGTATAGCCTTTTCAGCTACGTAATTTATCCCTCTCGTGGTGACTTCTACCTGTGGAAGGACTGACTCCGTGACTTACTTTGCATTCTCACCAGCACAGACATCACTGTGGTGTCTTTGTGCTATCCAAGGCAAAAGAGAAAATGCCATGTACTCATTCGTGTGCTGCATGTCGAGGTTGCAGGGGACACAAACCCAACTAATTCAGACCAGACAGAAAAATAGAGGACACAAAGTTTTCAAACAGCTGCCCTTTCAGGAAGGGAGAGCACGATCCCTTGCTATCGCTTGGCTCTTCACTCTTTTCTGAACAAACCCTTCGAGGTCCCAGTCTCTCACCTTCCTGGTGCCATCCCTGCCCTCACAGCCTTCCCTGGGGAAGGAGCAAATCTCCAAAGTAAAATAAGATGTCTAAGGACTCCAAGACTTTCCCATTAACCTTAACTCAGGGTAACATACAGGTCAGAGCTCTCCTTGCAGAGAACTGCTAATGAACTGGGTAGGTATTTCACCTTGCAGGTCCTCTCAGCTGCAAGTAGCTGGAGATTCCCCAGGCGTGATCGGTCCTTCTTGTTCAGACATTACTACCACGGTGATGTGCCACAGGTCAGAATTAGAAGACAAGAGTTCCGTTAGTACTCACTACAGCTAGGAACAAAATTCTATTGATTTATGCAAAACAAAACAAAACAAAAACAAACATCCATAGTTTCCTGCAGCTGTGGCCTTTGGGTCTTTTATTTGTCTTTTTAAGAACACTGAAACTATACTGCTGGGAAATGGCAGCCTTTTCTATTTTCATGTACTTCATACCACTGACATCAAGGGTTATGAATAAATGGTAGAGAATACAGGTACGAATGCATGATTTAGAATAATCTCTGCATACAGCAAAATATCATCTCTCTAGCAGTTGTAGTCTTCTAGGTGTTATTTACTCTTATTTCTTTAGCTGATTTTATCCAAAACATGCAGTATGGGATTTCCTACTATGAAATGGCAGAGATGGTTTTTCATTGCATCTTACACTGTGTTTAAATCACTTGATTTAATAGTTGCTATGCTAATATTTCTAATTTTCTGCTGCAAATTAGGTTAGATTGAATTTGAGGCAAGTATATTTACTTATTCTGCAATGAGACCAGACCCTTAGTCATACAAAAATCTCTCTCTGCCAGTGTAATATAGCCCAGTAAATCATCCCTATGACAACTCTGGCTTTGTTTCCGCGGAGCAGACAGTGTTTCAGGGTTTTCTGTCAATCACAAAAGCATCTGCTTTTCCTTGTGGATATTTCCATCCACAACTCAGAGGGTATTTGTTCAGAGATAGCGGCTGATCTAATTTCATACAGGAAAATAAACGCATTCGGATAAGGTGAGAGGGAAGTAATTGAGTTAAAATCTGTCTGGTGTGCGACAGCAGAGATCAGATATACTCTTCATACATATTGTTAAAATTGCCATTAATAACTGGTGATGAGTGAGAAATGGACTTTATCTTACTCTTCTCAGAATGGTTCTCCAAGCCAGTGCTTTTCACTGCTAATTACCTAATAGGAGTAGGTGTAAGTTCCTCTGTGGTATAGTGGCATCCTTCACAGAAAGTATAAGTGCACTTCTGTGAGGTCCAATAAATTGTTCAAGTGAAAAACATGCTGTGGAGTTCTGTAGAGTTGTTTTTCTGAGACCCAGGAGTGGATGGAACTTGTTTTGAGCCCTGTTTTTCTCACTGACAGCAACATAGCTAGGTGAGGAGCATGCTAGGCTTCTTTTTAATTGCTCTCAGGATCCTGAGGATCTTGACACATAATTTATATATCTATATTTTGCATTAGTTATTCAAATCTTCCTAACTCTGCACACTTTACGTTCTTTCTCTTCAACTAAATTCTGCAATTGTGCTATAGCTGATGATTTATTTCTGTTATCAGCTCCAGCACCTGAAGGGAAACAGCGGGTTATACATGTCTGGATTCTAGACTGCACAGCAACTTCATCTTATCCTAAAACAGAGCCTGAGCTCCGTCGCTCTCCTAACTGGACTGAACAAAACATCTGCGTTTGGCCTCTTTCGTCAGGGAGACGGCCAGCACAGCACCGTGCACAGGGGCAGGGCCACACTCGGAGTTCCTGGGTGTGCAGCAATGAGATCCTAATGGATGGGGACCTCTTACGGAGGGACTGGCCTCTAATCAGAGAACCAAGTCTCTAAGCCACATGGAGCCAACCTGCTCCCACGTACGTTATTCTGAATGCCACAAAGGCTGCACCTAGAAATCCCTCTTTAGCATCTACCTCTGGCAAAACACATTGCCTAATGCCTCAGAACATCTTTTGCCATGTTTTTTGCAATGTACCCAGGCTGCAGCATGATTTGCTGGAACTAACCTGAACCAACCTTAAGCAAGTTAGCTTAGAGCCAACTGCTCAGCAGGGGAAAAGGATTCTTACAGACTCCTCAGTAGGAGCACGAGTAGGTTGTTTTCGGTACCGCTGTTATCTGCTTACAACTAGTGCTTTTTTATGGGATGCAGACCAACACACAAGCTGTAGTAAAGCCCTAAACTGAAGATTTCAGGGAAGTGTAAAGGGTTCAAGGAGAAGTGCTCTATATACTTAATGCACTCTTTTGCCCTTCTTGAGGCACCTACTGATTCCTTTTTAGGGCCACTTAAAAGAAAATACACTGGGCCAAATGGGCCAGGATGGTCACTCCTACGTTGGATGAAGCACTGATCTGTTCTTCATCTTACAGATGAACCCCCTCCTTCTGCTCTACAGGCTCCCTTGAAGCAATTTGTCAGAGGTCATACCCTGAGCCAAAGCAGAGTTGAGAATAGACACAAAGTCTTTGAACTTTAGTTCTGTACCTAACAACAGACTTCTTTTCCTGAAATAATCTCACAATTGAGAACTGAAGAAAATTTTTCTTTGTATCTGTTGCACAGAATATTCCTGCCCATTCAGTTTCTGTTATTTTTCTATGGAGAAAGGTATTACGACCTTCAAGTGTAGCTTTATAAATTTGTTCAATTTTTAAACTGTATGAGAACCTGCAAAGGATGACAGAAATATTAATATATGCTAGGAATATTTAAATGTACCTGCAGGTCTAACGATAAGTGCATTTGCATTATTGTTTTCTTTTTTTTTTTCCTAACAATACAAAAATTTTATCACGAAAACCTTCACTTGACAGAGGTTGAATTAATATGGATTATCTGTATGTGTATATTAGCCCTAAAGACCTCAAACAAACCCAAGATTCATTGGACCACAGTCAATACTGGCTTCCTTCACCCACCTCCACATCCACGGTGAGATGTGTTAGCACATGGCAGACAGACAACATGAAAAGCAGTTGACATTTTCTGGGCTTAATGCTATGTTTTTCACCTGTGCTTGAAGGAAGTGCATTTATGGTGTTTTTTTTTGACTGTGCTTTCCTGGAAAGGGAAAATTGAATCTATTTCTTGAATCTATTTCTACTTAAGGGCTGTTTCTTGAGATACATATATATATATATATATTTTTCCCACTTCTCCCCAAATAGGAGGGAGCTTTGCCACGTATTTTTCCAAGTTTTGTTTTGTGATCTAAATGCACTCCTCATTAAAATGTATGAACAGTAAGATTTGCAGAAACACTTCACACAGGTTTGACATTGCTACTACAGATTCCTGGAATTTAGATTTTTTTTAAACACAAACACACACACGTATTACTTTTGGCTACAAGGTCAAAATAATTTGGAAAAACCTTTCACTCTAATACTTTGTACTTCCGCAAGTTAATGGTTTCTTTATAGTACTAATGCCATCAGACTAGTTTAATGATCTCAGACCAGTTCATGCAATGGATGGGCTACACCTACTGACTCCATACAAAACTAGCATTAGCAATACCAAAAAAGTTATGGTTTTGTAGTTTCCTGAGTCCTCTTGGAAGCCTCTCCTCCTTGCCAGGCCCTTACTGAACATTTAATTATATTTTCTGAAGGGTCATCACTATTTTTCCTTGCTGCTTCTACTTCCTTATTCTGTGATAAATCCACTGTCACCAGGTGAATTTTAATTCTTTCTTCAACGGCTTATCTACTCTGGAGTCATTTCAAAGCCTGTTAACACTGCCTCTTCACTTCACTCCATGTCTCTGCCACCAGCCCCTCTAGTAATCTGTTCCTGACTCATGACCACCTCAGCTTCTTCCTTGAAGTCTGAAAGAAAGCAATGAACCCAGGCTTCCAGGGATGTCAACCTTATCTCTGTCATTAACATGGTTTTATGACCTCTTGGCCCCCCATCCTCACTGATGCAGGCCTGGATCTTTGCTGCTAACATGCTCCTTGTTGCTCGCCTTTTGTATTTCCTTTGCTATATTTATGCGCTTTTTCGACCTTAGTTCCTTATCAGGTTTTTACATGGCTTTAGCTTTTATCTTTGTACCTTTTTCTATTCTGCTTCCCATTTTTAATTTTCTCTAAGCTGCTCTCCTCTCTTATAAATCACCCTGTTAAGCTCTTTACCGAGCTGCATAAATCTTTCCTGAGTCCCCTTTTCTCTCATGTGGACCCCTATCCAAACAGCAGCTCCTCGGCGGCGGTGGCCACCAGCAGCGTGCAGTGAGTCTTTGTACATAAGCTGGAGAGGTGGGATTTACAAAGCAGAGGCATGTGGTTTATTGTACCCGACTGCAGCGTGACTAGGCACGCTGCCTTTGTCCCTCCGAGGAATTATGTTCTTAGATGGTGGAGGTTCAGCTGCACTGAGAAACGTGGCTCCTGTTTGTAAAGCTGGGAGATAAGCCTGCCTCACCTTCTATCCCCGTGTGGGTTTAGCCAGCAAGGGGAACAACTGAAATGCTTAAAACTTTGCAAAGTTTTAATTCTATGTCTGTAGGTTAAAAACGGCTGGGAATGTGGAACTTGAATTCCCTCACCATCTCGTCTCTGGTACAGATTTTTGTGGAAGCAGGGCTTGAAATCAGAAGCAAATGCTGTTCTGGTGTTTCACTACTTTGACAGGAAGGGTTGGAGCCAGTATTTCCCCCAGGAGGGGCTGGGGAGAGTGGGGCAGGACCTCTTTGGTGACTGCCTGTGCGCTGCTGGCTCTGCATTCACCTGGTACAAGGTCTCTGGCTTTAAGCTAAGTTACCAAAAATTTTCCTCCTCTGCCTCAACACACTGCACAGGCATGGACAAGTTAACTGCTAATAGAGGAAGGGATATACTGAGCAGATCAACAGCTCTGTATTTTTTTTTTTTTATCTTTAATTACCTGATATTTCCCTTGGTGTTTTCTCCTGTATTCTCTCCTGTTAGGGAGATTTCTGTTTAAAATAAAAGCTGATGCCAGCCTGACAGGAGAGGAGCCAAATGAATTCATAAAATCTCAGGCATCCCGCTGAACAGATTCCAGGGTTATTCAGCTCCTGCAATCTGTAGCAGTACCAACACACTTTAAAGACCAGCAGGTAACTTCTCACCATTTTTGACAAGCCCTAGCTTTGGAAAAAACTTGGCTCCTGGTGGATTAAGAAGTTATTTTGATGACTCTGGAACTTCCCCAAACTTAGTATATGATAAATTTAGAGCAAGGATAAAAGATGGTAGGGAGCTATTTCACTTCCTCGGTTACCCTCAACGTATTGTGTCTTCTCCCACATCTGGGTCATGTTGCCTGTGCAAGGACAATCAATCACCACAGCCTTCTGGTTTAATCTTTCTTAACCTTCAGTCTTTGTAAAATTAAGATTAATTTTAATAGTCTTTAATCTTAAGTAGTGCTGCGGCGCAGTTCAATGCATAAGTAAAAACCTGTTACAGATAAAGCCTTGAATAAATGGAAAGGACTAGTTGTTAAAATAAAAATGCAAAACCTGAAGAAGAATAGAGACGGAATGGAGGAAGAAATACGGCAAGGGGAAAAAGTCCACATCAGTTGAGAATGTGGTTTGTTTTCTTTGTTTCCACCTGTGTTGTAGTGCCTGTGCTTTAATTAGAAAGAGGGATAGACCTTCTGAAAAGCAGTAGTATTTGTTACTCCTTCCTGGTGGTTGGTTTTTCCCCCTTTTTTATTCTTTTCTACATTTGCACACGTCTGGGCCATAACAGCTCCACTACATTAGTACAGTGCCCTGTTAGTAGGGCTGTTGGTGCTTCAGCACTGGACAAAATACGTGTCTGTGTTTCTTTACTGGCTTACAGAAGAAGAAAAAGGAAAAAAAAAATAAAAAGAAGAAGCAAAACCAATCGTACCAACCGCCTCGGTTGTTTTTGGCTGCAGGAGGCTGGAAGGCTGCTCTGGCCCCAGGGAGGCCCGGGGCCGGCAGGTGCTGTGTGGGAGATGCAGGCACCTGAGGGTGCAGATGCCCAAGATCCCAGGCCAGCGGGGACAAGGGGTTGGCAGGGCACTGTGTGCTGTGGGTCACGCTGTGCAGCAGAATAAACTTCTGCTGGGCTCAGAGTAAGGAGAAACACAAGAAGGAAAGCCTCAATAAATAAATAAATAAATAAAATCCTTCTATTCTCTCTCTATTCTCTCTCTCCCATCTGTTGCTTCTTTATCTTCCCTTTGCTTTTCTCTAGCGCTGATGCTGGCAGACACAGCGGGATGGAAAGAAATTAATCTTCACACATAAAATATGTTTTCTCAGAGTGAAATCTGTGACTTGAAAACCAACTTGACTTGAAAAAAAAACTAAACCCACATACCCAGGAGGTTTTCACAGTTGTCTGATATATTTTTCAAATGTTTACTAAAGCACTATTCCTTTCTCCCTATCTTTCTGACAAAAAGGACCCCGTCAGCAGTGAGGTACAAACGAATGGGGCTGGGTGAGAAGAAACCTCTTGGAAAAGTGCTCCCCTGACAACCAGGCGTCTGTCCTAGGCACTGTCTGGTCAGCTTGGTTCCCAGAGAGCCTCATCTGCATCAGGAACTCCTCAGAGGCTTTGAATTCTTTAACGATTAACATTCCTTCCAATATACGTCAGGTTTAATTTTCAGTATTTTTTATTTTGCAGTTGATTTCTTATTTCTAGTAGCTGTGTGTTTGTTCCACGACTGTAGTCCTAGTCTCCCTCCGCTTGGGCATCTATTTTTATTTTCATTTTTCTTTTTTTAATTGCCAATATTATTGTGTGATAGTTTGATAGTTCTTTTTTTTTCTCTGCTGCTAATGTTTAATCTCCTGATTCCGATGCATGCGGACAGGTTATGATTTCCATGTTATTGATACTGATCACTCAGGAGTTTTTCCAGAATACTTGCTGGGACTGTTGACTTTTTTTTTTTTTTAAGTTTGCATATTGTGTGTTCTGCCCTAATAATTTTTGAACGACTTGGATAATTTCAGCTACATTTGGCAAAGAGACAGCATTTTCAAGCATATCAAATTCCTATTAGTTTAATGGAAATAGAGTGGCCAGAACCTATTAGTACCATTACTGAGGAAGACGTATCTGAGTGAATTCATTCAAGTTAGAGGAAGATTATAGGAACTCTGCTTCTTCAGAAAAAATAGAATAGAGATCCATAGGAAAACAAGATATTCACTGAGATACTCGTTTTTCTCATCATAGCCAACATTGTTAAGACCCGTTACTTTTTGTGTATCTCATTTTTCACATAGGAAGTCCTATCTGTCAAATAGGATATAAAAATGCATCAGTTAGCAAAAAAGAGGGATTTCTTGTCTTCTAGACGCCCCAACATCCAACCCCTGGACAATACGGTACCTGCACTAGAATGGTTACATCTGCAAAAAGGGCTAGTTTCATCTGCTTTCATGTTTTTGCCTAGAGACAGTTTTTACTCTTAAAAGCTGCTAAAGTCCTTAATTAGCTCCAGCCACATAATTGCTGCTGCAATTATGTGGCTGGAGTCAAACTGAGTCTTACCACGAGTGACTTGTTCCTGCCCAGCGCTGCATTAACTTCTGGACACCAACCTGTGCCATTTGTCCTCCCTCTCGGGCAGCCTGCCTCTCGTAGGGCTACAAGGAGAGCAGCTCCTGAACACCGTGTGACTGGGGCAAGCGCTTTTGCTTTCCTATTTACTACAGTATTGCCCCTTTGACCACCTTCCCTAGCAAAGTTAACCGTCATAAATGCATCACAAACAGTGGCAATACCACCTAATCCATTTCTTTTTAATTGGCAATTCCCAGTGAATTTTAGATCCCCGTATAGGAAGTCCCTTACTCAGCCGCCTCCGAACTCGCCTTCCGTTACCAGCACGCTATTAGCGGGCATATGCTGAGGAGCAGTCGAAAACTGTTGGGTTATGTGTTCAGCACTGCCTTGGATCTTACACGTACAGCTTTGTCTTGGGCTGCCTGACTGTCAGCCGGCGCTTCCTTGGCAGTTAGCTGGGGTTTGAACGGCCAGGGACTATCTAATTGGTATCTAGCTGTGAGCAAATGACATCATTAAAAAAACTCTTTTTTTTTTTTTTTTTTTTTGTACAACTCTGCTTATATTTTTACTACTGTGGAATGCCTGAAAAGCTAGAGTATTAAAATATATAGCTGAGATGATATAAAGTTGAAGCAGTACCTTGTTTATTCACTTCTCATTCAGGTGGAGCAGTGAATGAAACTCTTCTGGGTTCAGGGGAGTGACTTGAGGTTTTGAAAACAATGATTCAGATTTCGTTTGCTTCAATCATCTGTTATTTGTCTCATATTTTTATCGTGAGCTTAAAAACGTGTGCATACATACCACCTTGATACACTTCTAATTGTTTTCTTTTAGACATGTGTAGATGTTTTCCTTTAAGGAGACAGATATGCTTATCTCACTTTTTTTTTTTGCATTTGGAATTTTAGTTATGCGGCACTTGAAGTGTATGCGTTACAAGTACACAGCAGTTTCCTGCCTTAAGATCTCATAACCAAATGCAACTGGAGAAAGCGCCACGCCACAGAAACTGGTGCAATGCGCTCCAGGTGGGAATTGGGAGGAGAGCTGGGGAGTTTGGCAGGTGGCCATGGAAAGGCTGCTTTCACCGTACGAGAAAGCACCGAGGAAGTTGCCACATCAAATGCACGGCAAGGAGATAAAAAAAGCAATGAGAAAAGGGGACTGGAAATGAAAGAAAAAAAAAGAAGAAAATAGCAGAAGTGAAGGTGGGGGTGAATTTGATCAGGGTTTTGAAGGCAAGTGTACAACCATGTTTGTCAGGAAAACCTCTGCATGATATCAAGTGCTGAACTTTCTGCTTGTTCACAGAAATGGGTTGCTTGCTTTTCTGCTTAGATAAAAGGGAGGCTGACACACCTTGATAGATACAGAGGATTTACGTTTCTTCTGAGAGGTCCCACATAAGGCAGCAGAGAAGCCACCAAGCTGGGAATAAAGATGCAGCTGAGCATTACAGTAGATCTCTGCTAACAGAATTACGTCTCTGCAACACGGTTAATCTCCTTTTGTTACTGCTTTTAACTAGGGTTTGGTTTAATGTTAGATCAAGAGTAGTCACCAATTTGCTAGTATGTTTAGGGGACAGAAACAAGAATAAAGAACGGAAGAAATTCTTCTTTTACTGATGCCTTTTAGTTGTCATCATGATTTCTACTCCTTACTGTAATTTCCTGTTACACCTGTTTAACTCGCTATGCCATCTATAAAACATCAATTTTATGAGCCTACCCGAACAAAGACTGCAAAGTGTCTGCGTAGCACAGCACAAAGCTCTTGTGACAGATGCAGAAATACAGACGCAGTATGCAGCACACAACCCAGCTTTGTTCCCCAGTTGTTATTTTCCAATTTGTACGTACATAAAGCAGAGTCTTTAAGTATATCTGAATGGAAAAACATGGAAGACAGTAAAAGTTGTAAAAAATGTTTGCCGTATAGAACGCTGCCTGGGCGCGACTTTCTAAGCAGATGTACTGAACATCGTTAGGGCTAGGTAATGATGAGCCACAAACATTTAAACTTTTCAAAATAAAAGCATCATGTCTAATGGTATGCAAATTATAACAATGCTGAGGAACTTTCAGCATCATCAAGGGCTTCTGTTTGTAAATGGAAACATCTGCGAAACTAAACTGATGGATTTTTTTTTCCTCTGCCTCCATTAGAAGGTAGAAAAAAAAAAAAGAAAAAAAAAGTAGAAAACCAAAAACTAAGGAAGAAGCTTGACTATGAGTACCTGTGGCACTTCCACCCCCCAGTGCTCAATGCCCAGCACAAACTGCAATTTTTTGAATAAGAAATCCCGAAAGAAGTTTAAATTCAGTGATTTGGATGTCTTTCCATTCAGTTACGGTCCGTGACTTGCAAAGACATTAGCTCCATAAATGTCTATTCTGACCTGGGCTAATTCAGAGAAATGTTTTTCTTAAGAGGGTTTCCTCTCTTTTGTCTGCCTCTGGCAGCGTTGACTTAGGCCATAGCTTGAAACATCATCAAAGAATGTAAGGTCAAGCATATTAAAACAATTTTAGTGGAGCTTGGGAATAAATCAAGGTGAGATTTGGGGCTTTTATTTTTACTTCTGATCTCTGATGATATGAAAAAGTGTGGAAACAGAGCTTGAAGCCAGCCATATTTTTAAACTCAGCATGATTCATGCTGTCCCTTGCATTTTGTGGGAAGGTTCAGATCAATTCTTGTTTTATCTTGCTCTGTATTTTAATCTCAAACTGATTTCCCATCTACAGTTTGTTGTGCTGTACTTTTTTCCACTGGCATATTTTTAGAAAGAGGGAAAAGGATGAAAAATCTTCAGCAAAGACTCGAAAGTATTTTTGACTGCAGTATCCATTCCCTAAAATAATTCTCCCCTGGTGAGGAGGCCATAATACAAAAGGCACTTTTACAATGTATTTTAAGCTCAGAGATGCTTTTGGTTTTGTGAAATGCAGCTGTATGTTTTCTTTTCTCTATTGGCCAAAGATGTGCAGTGTGCTTATGAGCTTTGGGAATCACAGTTCCGCTCAGAGCAAGAGGCTGAGTTCAGTCCATTTTGTGCCTCTCGGTGCCACCAGGAACTTAATCCCCACACAATGCCTTGTTTGGTGAGCTGAGGAGACGTTCAGGAGCGAGGCTCCTGCAGGGCACTGCTTGTCCTCAGGCACTGGTCCAGGCCCAGCAGACCCCTAGACACCTTGCTAATTCTGTCATTCTGTCTTCATAGTGATGGGCAGCAGCTACTTAATACAACTTCCTTTTTTATTTTTCTCATCTGCACCATTATCTTGATAATAAGTAACCTGCATTTGCCTTGCTTTGTATGATATTGTTCTCTTAAGCACAGACACAGGTACACACACACTACAGATTTTTCTGTTGACAACTCCGTGAGCTAAGAGGCACTACGAGCTGGCAGTGGTTCTTCCTTCTTAGTTAACAGTGCACTCTGATGAGCTTTTCATTACACAAGTTGTTAAGAAGCTGTTATTTTTTCCTGTTGCCCGACATCTCTCTGCAATTGTACTTCTGAGCACATCACTGGAGGTTTGTGCCTCTCAGTCAAAACCACTGTGCATTTATCCCAGAAAGAGGTTTGTGCCTGAGTTGTGAATCACGAATTGCACTACTTAGCAGAGCTTTGGAAGTACCCAAAGAGACCAAGTTTTGTTCTTTCTGCATTTCCAGAGACTGGCTGATTTTCTCTAAATAAGTTGTCTCAGTTACATTGTGTGGAAAATGATTGTTTGGTGTTAGCTTTGTCCTAGTAACAGAAGCTAGATTTGGCTGGAGTTATGGAGCCCAGCATGTCTTCTGACAGTGGTCTGTAGCAGGTTACTTTAAAGCAATCAGGTCATTTACCTCGGGTCTCCCTCTTGCACATCCTCTCAACAGCCCAGAAATCAGCAGTTTAAACAGCTTTCATCTGGACCGTCAGCTGAAAGAGATACCAATGGGATTGTCCTCCATCGATTTGTCTAATTTGCTTTTTTGGAGACATTTTAGCTTCTGTCATTTATGGTAACAAGTTCCAGAGTTTATCTGCATGTTACAAGAGAGGGTTTGTCCTTCCATTTGTTCCAAACCTATTTTCTTTTATTGCCTTTCCATTGACACCGTGAAAAATAATGGATGTCTTCATTATTCACTGTGCATCGTTTTGGCTCTGATATTAAGAATTATCAGAACATCTGAAAAGCAGCAGAATACCCAACCACTTTTTGTTTTACTTCCGAAGAGTGAATAAATAAGCACAGAATATATTACTACTAAATTTATCTTCTCCTTATGACTGTTGAATATTATATATGTAGCAAATCTAATCTAGTTAATCTGTCTTTGATAATTTGAGCTGTACAGGTTAAGAAGAAGCACAGGTATAATTCACTAGTATTTCTTGATTGTACTGGAAATTGAATAATTCTGGAAGCCTGAGCATAAAATGTGTATTTAGAATAACAACTTGCACAGAAAGTGTGAAATACTTAGTTGCATTAAAAAAAGGTGAATCTGTAAAAGCTTTTTTCTCACACCAATGCACATTATGGAGCATGTAACAGTTTTTGAAGCGCTGTATGAGAACCTGCCACGGGGCCCCCAATGGCAATTCTCCTACTGTGTTCGGCCCAGCCAACATTTTTGACAACTGTTGTTTAAGATCAAGATTATTTGTAACATTAAGTGAAAAGTGGAATTGGATATCAGGACTCCATTTTTAGGAGAGGAGAGGAGAGGAGAGGAGAGGAGAGGAGAGGAGAGGAGAGGAGAG